>JAVFBX010244889.1:0-10270 GCA_034783855.1 Mopalia kennerleyi | reverse complement strand
CTGATGAAACAAATATTGTCAAACCCTGTATTGTGATGTTTGTCTACATTTGAGTTGCGAACATCCATGTGCTTGGCTATCAACTTAAAGGTTTACACAAGCCAACTGTGTTTTCCCCACTTTTAAATGACTATTTGTTTAAAAGGATACCCGCTAAAGGCGCATTCTCACCGTGCAATTTGTAGTTACGACTTCAAAGGATTTCTTTCTTCTCTGCGTTCTGATTGGTCGAAAAAACCTTAAATAGTCAACAAATCAAACCGCCCGAAGTTGTGGGAATCTCCGGAAATCATTGCTGTAAATCGTACCATGATAATGGACCTTAAGTAAATAAAAACATCTGAACCTTCTATAAAGAAATTCTCGTCAATTGAATCCAGTGAAGATAACCTTGTGAACGTCATTGCATGATAATTTTAGACTTTGGCGATGAAAGCGATCTGTATGTCCACTCCAGACAAAATGTTGAGGAACGGTATTACATGAAATTATTATGAAAAAAGGCGCAAAATACATGACTGCTTTTTTGTGGTAGACGGACCAATGAGTCATGCGGTCTGCGAGATACCATGTGTCTTTTATTATGGTAACTCATCCAGACATGCGCAACGATGTAGTTAGCTGTTTGGTCAAGTGGCACACACCTCTAGCTGCCATTGTTAAAATGAATGTCCTCATAGTATATTTACGTTGTAATGGACTGGCAAACTTTCAATAGTGAATAAAAATCGTAAAACAAAACGCTAACATATCAAATTAGCACTTTTTATTTTAAATTTCACGCTCTTTTTAATGCTTTGCTTCGTTTCTTTAATTAACCATCCCTTTAAATTTGATATGTCTTTGGGATCGTGACTTTTTGGTTAGCGTGTATGTCTGCTTTCTTATCATTCTTCGTTGTTCTATCCACGGGTAAGAGTCGGCCTGTCGACCATCAGATATACGATGTGGCCCCGCCAATCGCGCGGGTGGTTTATTCGAGGTTTTCTCCCGTATTTAAGCAATTACGGAACTTTCTTAAGTAGTCATATAAGTGAAATACCCTTGAGTGTGTCGTTGAACACCATTGAAACAAATAAACAAATCGATTTGGCGTTAAATGAAACTTGATCAATCGTGTAATCCGTATGTATGTAAACCCGCCCATGTCAAAAAATGACATTTGGGGAGAAAGAAATCCTAAAGTTTTATCGGAGCTATAAAATCATTATACCCATTTTGAAAGTAATCTTTTAGATATTTGTTAATAGAACTTTGTTAAAGTTAATAATAGTGTCTTGTGCTTTTTGAGCCCCGGGGTGGATAAAAAAGAAAGCCTAAACTTTACATAGGTAGATCTGTCCTCGATATTTGAGTACGAAAAAATCCGAATCTTTTCCGTTAGGTATTCACGTAATACGTCGACTGTCTACAGTTTATGCCCCTAATCTCCGCTTTCTCGTTATGACACGTATGTTCCAACACTTGGCTGGTGTTTGGCAAATTAGCGAGTTACACAATGTTTAAACAAACATACAGGAATAACTTCACCAAGGCCGTCGCAGATTTGATCCAGATTCGAGTAAACAACTTTTGCTTCATGGGAAAACCACATGACGATTCAATCAGCTGATGACATAAAATTAGAGTTTAAATAAATACAACTTTTAGACGAATACATAATGTAAAAGAGGGAGAGGAAAATAAATAAAAGTAGTGTGTGTCTAAACTATACAAAACGGTATCCCGATTGGTTTCTTAAGCGGAAATTGTTTTCTGTGTTAGGCACCGTACAGATGATCTCTAAGTTTCCTAGAAATATTTGTTCGATTAGGGTTTAACACCGCACTTTATTTTAAAAAAAAATAATATGACGGCGTGCCAGCTCACCACTTAGTCGAAGACATCACCCTCGACGCCACAGGCAACGGACAAAGACAGGGTGTCCAAGACCTTCACAGGACGTCATACACAGCCATCAATAACAGACCCGCTTCATGTTGTACCTTAGCTTTGGTAGTACCAGGTCAACAGGAAGCTTTCTCCCAACCCGCGGCTTCCGAGAAAAAAAGGACACTTTCTATTTTTAGTTATGTTCGTCGTGTAGCAGTTACTGTCCTGTACGTAAGGTGTCGTTGAACACGGCTTATTAATGAAGTAATCTGAAGCGTAACGAAACACACCAATGCAAATCCACCAATGCGGCCGTGAGCCGGCGCTTGTCATCTGGTATCTTTTGTTGCGAGATTCCCTCGATGCCACCTTCGTCCTGGAAGTGAAATAGCCTCAACTACGGCACGAAACACCAATAAAATCAAACGTTCTAAGCAACATACTTATTCGTGAATAATAGTGTATTTAATTGTCTCGTTATTTTATAAACTTACCTGTATGCATGCCTATACAGCATACTACGAGTTGTTCTTATTTGATATTTTGACTTGGTCTTGGCACATTTGCGTATCGAGCATAGTATACAACCCTGGGTCGAACTTGTCCTATAAAATGAACACACAAAACAGTGTGTAATTTATGAGCTGGGAAACAAGTTGGCACTTTCTTCTTTTGTTTCTCTTTTTGTATTTTTATACGATACAAAAAAATCGTTTTGCTTTCTGTGTGACATTGTTTTCTATATTTGGGTGGCAAATTCAAATCGTCTACATATATATATGATTTACAAGCCCGCGCCTGTGTGAACCTGAATGGTTGATTGATTATGACATATACCACGGTATTTCACTTATATGTCGGTGGTGTATTCAAACAGTTATTGACACCAGCACATGCAACCATAAAATGAGCAGTGTTTTAAAAAGTAGGAAAGTTAATCATCCTCCAGCGCTTAGTTAGGATAGCATTGTTCCATTCAAAACAAACAAGCTAGAGTAAAATAATACCAGAGGAATCTGGATTAAACCAACCCGGATACCGAAAGTCAATGACAGCGCATAGTTATTTCTAAACATAACGTCAACATAGTGATGTCCCCTTTGCAAAACAACACCATCATGTTTGTTTGTTTGTTTGATTGGGGTTAAACGTCGTACTCAAGGGTATTTCACCTGTATGACGACGGATTGTCCACTTCACATTGTTCCCTGCCCTATTATGGTGGAACACCGGGAGGAAATCTCGTAAAAACCACCCCCGCGATTGCCGGAGCTACATCTTGTGACTCCCTCATATACCTGAGGGTCGACAGACGGACTCCATCCTGTGAACGGTAAATCGAAGTAGGCATTAGAAAGCGCGCTCGCTTACCACTACGCCACGGCCGCGGGCCTACACCATGCATCATGTAATTTTGTATAAAGCAGAGATCCTTTTGAACAGGGTGAAAGATACAGTATTGAATTAATAAACAATGTCGCTTTCCTAGTCATGACTTGCAATATTTTCTTTTGCAACCGTTAACATTTAAAAACGTTTTTTTGTGCCAGCCGGCAATGTTCAAGCAGAAAGATTCCCATCAATCGGAGAACGGCGTCATTCGGTTGTCATGGCACCAAACCTCAATATACTACGTTATTAAGATTCAGATCGAATCTGACGTGATGATCTGACCATGAAGTGAGAATTTATACAAATAAGGGATAAATAGAACATTGCTTATGGACTTACGGAAAAACTCAAGTTTTATTCCGACGTAATACGTAAATATAGTGGAATAAGTGACCAGTTTGATGAAGATCTTACAGGCTTGTCATTTTACGTTAGTTAGAATGGGTTGATATTAGGTGATATACTGTTAGATAAGGGGATTTAATAATACGCTGTGGTGGTTTTAACCACAATATTTATCTGAACGTTAGGTTGTGTGTCATACAAGGAATATAATATATTCAAACTAAGCTATAAACCAACCTATACTGACAGAAATCATGACATTATGATTCGTAACACATGTCAATCCCCGAGCGTCATAGTTTTTAAGTGTTGTAACTCGAACCACGTGGGCATCAGAAACATCCGCCAAACAACTTGAGTAAGTGCGTTGCTTTCCTAAAATATTTTTGCGATGTTATTTTATGAATTAAAACTTGTGAAAATTAAAATATTTATCTCCTATCAAAGTCTGAAAAAATGTGTTTCAAAAACATAATGTTTGTACCAGAGTAGATGTATGTCACAATAAGAAAAAAACATTAGGTATGCTTATAAATCTGTAAATCAAATTTGTCACAGTCAATTTTTTAAACATATTTTAAGTTTCCTTAAGCACTTGTTCAACTTGCCATATTTTATTCCGTGTAATTTTTCGGTGTCTCGGATGCTTTTTCTATTTGATGCATACCTTGTCCTTGCCAAACTCTATGATCGACCATTAAAACATAAAAATAAAGATTATATTTCCGGGTGCCGTTGGGTTGTTATGATAAAATTCTGCACCAAAAGTCGTTCATTGGTTTGTCGCGAGGACCAATCACAAAACTGTTCGCCAAAATATATCAATGATGAAACCATTTTAAAATATAACCGATTCTCTTTCTTCCGTAGTCATTGACTGTAAAAACACCCGGGCCATAGGCCTATTTCTTTTATTTGCTGGTTTGTGGCATACGTCGCCCCAAATATTGGCGGGAATTAATGCGCGATTGCCTGGCATAGCGTACGAGAGTTGTATGAATCTTGTCCGTTATAGAAACTCTCGCGAGAATACAAAAACAAACGTGTTGGTCCGTGTTTTTTTTGTTTTGTCTTTTCATTGGTCAATTTAAAAAAGTGACCTTTTCTGATCCCCATTGCACCAGGCGTTGAAGCGATGGACAATATCTTGCAGACTTGTTGTAGGCCTACACACTACACTATATTGAAATTGCTTGCCCAAGATTTTCTATTCAGACTCCTTCCACAATTTTACGTTCATCAAATTTAACTAATTATACGGTACATAATTAATATCTATAAAACAAATCCTTGAACTGTATATTTTTTAAGAGTAATCACACTGACACGGGGATGTCGACTCATTACAATCGATGAATCATCTCATGTTCGAGAGATAAACATCAAGAGACAATTCTCGAAATAGATCCTCATCTCGAGGTGTTGTTTGAATTGGATAGATAGACACAGCTTTTCATTTGGGACGTATAAAGGACGACAAAAAGCCCCATCATAAGTCGGCGACGAAAAAATCAACTTATATTCAATCAAATAAGTACGTCATATTGTTAACTTCGAATTTATACAAATATTCACATGTTCAATAGAACGGCAAAATAAATCGTTGACACATCTTTATGCTAAGACCATTTGCAAGGTTTAGAAACTAACACAGAAAGTAAGGCATACTACGAAACGAAAACTATTAGAGAGTAAATAGTCTAGAATAAAACATCCCTCCTCCAGTCCCCCGACAAAAGGGGAATATTAATTCGTAATGTCTTTTATCCCATTTACATGTCTTGGAGACAAACACAGAAAGGTACTGGGAAAAGTAAAGAAAAAGAAGATGGAGGATTTTTTTTCAAACGGCCAGTCTCCACAGATAATTTGAGATTTCCTTTTATTAATTTTAACAGAAGGGAACATTGAATATTCATAGATTACTAGAGAACTACATTATACCGTCAAAGTAAGATAGTCATTGTTATGTTTTTCATGCAGTACCATATGAAGTTGGAAATTTAACGTTAAAAGTTAATTCACTTTTTTCAAAGTTGAATTCAGTTGTTCCACCTTAAAGTAAGTAATACTGTATCCCAGTGTAGTATCTACCACATATCAGTCGCTGTAAACATTGATTGATTGATCGGTGTGTTGAGCCGTGCTCAATGCTTTTCCACTTTTGAGAAGACGGTGGATCGTAACAGTAACTGATATTGGCACCAATGAAAAAATATAAAGATTTGACTTTTTTGTAAAGTTCATCTTGCCCCAGTTTTAAGAAAAGAGAACATAGCAAAACAAACCAGAGAGCTATACCAGTGACGGAACAATTAAAATCTCATACACCTTGTATATAACAGAGTAAAAAAAACATTGGTTTATTTTCCTCTCATCTACTTTTTTGCACTAACTAACGAAGGCTGTCTCTCGTGTTTCTGGCTTGTTTGTTTTGGTAGTTTTTTTCTCTTTCTTCTTTTTTTTAATTCCATATCGTTTCTTAGTCTGACGTCCTATTTAAAAGAGGGAAAGAGAGAATGTTCTGATAGACAGAAATTGAAAGAGCACACCGTGATACAATTAATATCTTGAAAATAGCTTGAAATCATGAAGACAATCTACAAATCTCCGCCAAAATTACATGCAGTAGGCCTATTGCTAGTTTTAGTACATAATACCGTACAGTAGCCGCAGCAGATGTGTATAATGTTGGCCAAACTTGGCGGCGCACATCGATCTGATGGAGCGAGTGTTCTAAGACTGTTTTCTCCCATCTGTCTCGTTTTTGCTAACCATACAGTACCATCTAGCTTTTTAACGCCATCTTCCTATGGAAGGGTCAGTATGCGTAAGACGAGACTTCCACAATACTATCCCTTGCTGTAATTCGAAGGAAAAACGTGGCAAAAATTTAACTGGACTATGGTAGAAATACATAGGCCAATCAAAACGTCGTTTACACATCAAAGTCTACAACAAACAAGCGTGGCGCCACTGCCAATTAACATGTCTGTGATGACGCCAGGACTCGTTTATGGGACTGAGATCGTGCGTGTTTATTACATATATAGCCTATTTATCATCCTGTGTTTAGACGGCCTCTTTTTTATTCTAAGAAAGCCCCAATCTGATTGGGTAGAGTAAAGTTCCTCCTCCGAAAGTAGCTGTTGTAAACACTAGCCAACTCAAGTTTTATCGCCTATGGAGGCAAGGTAAGAAAGGAAGAGAGGCTTAATGCGACGATCTTCTTTTCCACCCTGCCTCGGGAAGACAATTATTACTGGATCAATGATGAGATATTCACTCTGTTACAGTTGATTATGGGAGTTGGTTTCCATACGTGAGAGGTTGGGAGAAAGGAATGAAAGATCACCCTGAATATCAAATCTATTTACTCAAATATGAGGACTTAAAACTGGTAAGTATGGTAACAAAGCCTCGTCCTACGTCTTTGAAAATATCAACTCATTTGGTTCATTGCTAAGATGTTGATATAAAATAGTTTTCAACATGTGTCAAATGTTATTTCACGGACGTGCCTTTAGTTTTTCACTTGATTATGTTAATTAAAACTTACTCCATCATTGTCAAAATATTTCTTATATGTAAATTTTAAAAACCTTTTTACTCTTTACGTGCGCAAAAGTGTCGCTGTGACTCAATATGTCGGGATGTTGAGGAAACCGACATAAAGCTTTTAATTTTGCACAAGAATTGCGAAAATGGCAAAAATGACCATTTACGTATTTTCTGTACCGAAAATTATCTCGGTTAAAGACATTTTTAGGCCCAATACTTCTTAATGTCATATTTTGGGGGCAAATTTTTATTTGTGGGGCGAAGGTGGGCCTCAAATATCAACTCGATCTAATTCACGTTATTCACAATTCACGTGATCACTTACGATGACCTGTTTTTTACACCCAAAGATCAGGGTGACAAGAGAGGAATACATGTGTTCATGCTGATGACAGTTTCGTTTTTCGTATATTTGATACAATAGAGTTCCTTCAGCTTCAGTATTGACGAATGCATTAACGACAGTAAGGCTTTAGGGGAATTTCTTACAATATGGATCTATGTTTGGACGCTCGGTATAAGTATGTCAAATAAACCTAACGGAAGGCCTAGCAATTTTTATTCAATACAATAAGGCCATAAATATTACGAATTTTTTTTGGTTATTTTTTATCTCGTTCTCAAACCTTTAAGATAGGGGGGTTATATTTTAAAAGCAATTTAGCCAGCAAAATTAACATTGGGGAAACTACAGGGTTTCGGGAACCAGCGTTCCAAAACCCTTTTTTAAAATTACACTTTCACTTACAAATAACGATTAAACATAATCGCAGAGGGTTTGAATTAAAATGCTACATTGTCCTGTAACACAGTGTCCTTCATCAGTCATGTGGTAAATTTAGCTTAAAGTTGATTTATTCAGTAGTACCAGTTCACTGAACTAAAACAAGAAATGGGTATTTGTTCTTGGCCGAAGTATTGACAAAATCAATTAGTTCCATAAAAGTCAAAGAAAGAAAGACAATCTTTACTTCTCGACAAAATGCACACGACAATTAAGTTTGCGGCTAAGTTCATTTAAATTGAATTAAAGTTTAAATTTATTATTAGTTCACTCTTATGATCAGATTAAAATATATCCATTGAAATTAATGCATGTTTAAGTTCACACATATCCATAATTTTTCACAAATGTCCGTTAAATTTCACGAATGTCCATGAGATTTCACAAATGTCCATCTAATTTAACAATTGTCCGACACATTTCTCAAGCGTCCATCAAATTTAACAAATTTCCATCACAATTCACAGATGTCCATCAGATTAAACAAATGTCCATAGCATTTTACAGATGTCAATCATATTTAACAAATGTCCGTCACATTTCTAAGATGTCCATCAGATTTAACAAATGTCCATCACATTTCACAGATGTCCATCAGATTTAACAAATGTCCGTCACACTTCCGAGATGTCCATCAGATTTAACAAATGTCCATCACATTTCTAAGATGTCCATCAAATTTAACTAATGTCCGTCACACTTCCGAGATGTCCATCAGATTTAACGAATGTCCATCACATTTCTAAGATGTCCATCAGATTTAACAAATGTGCACGACATTTCACAGATGTCCATCAGATTCAACAAATATCCATCACACTTCACAGATGTGCATCGGATTTAACAAATGTTCGTTACATTTCTAAGATGTCCATCAGACTTCACTAATGTCACTAAGAGTCAACAAGTCGTAACTGTACGTCATAAAAGTCAGTCACAGGAATACTGTATGATGATCATCTCCGTCATGGGTCTAGAGGATATGACCGAGACTACCTATGGATTTGATACCGAATGATTAATATCTCGTGTATGGGGACAACTGACAACTACGTGAATACCACTTGGTTATAATGCCGTGGGTGTTTCCATTATGACAAACTGTTAATATTGCGTGGCTAAAACCCATGTACGCAACCATGTAGTAAGAACATGGATAATGTCTCGTGTATGGATGCAACTGAAAGCTACGTGAATATAACGTGTTTTTTTATTATCTCGGGTAAGATGGGTTTAGATGATGTAGTTGAGTCGTGGTTATCGTGTCACCTTTGTCATGTAGGGAGTTTGGATATTTTATTTAATTTCGTGTTTTGTTCACTTTTCTATCAGAATTTCATACCAGAGGTGAAAAAGCTGGCCATGTTTTTGCAAGTGTCCCGCAGTGAGGATTATTTCAAAGAGTTGGCCCAGAAAACAAAGTTCTCTTCCATGAAAGCAGCAAAAGCTAAAATGGGGTTTTCTGGACCCGAGAACGCTCAATGGAGGGATAATAAAGCTAACTTCCTCAGAAAAGGTAAATTATTACATGGATTTTTTTCCAATCTCAAGAACCCCTGGGTTGACAGTTTACGTCATATATATCAAAAGATGTACACAATAGGAATGTTGGACTGTTAGGTGGAAGGACCATCAGCCTTCAAACGTTAAGCTACCAAAGATTACATAGATACAGGCGAACCTCCGTCCAAGATGGCTTGTTTATCTTTGTGATTTTTTGGCCTTTTGTTGAACATTTATATAAGTCTGTGTTGATGTAGCAGTTTTTATTTGTGTAGTGTGAATCTTAACAACAACAGGAACAGGATCAACAGTGGCATTGGCATATAATAGAGGTCCTTGAGTATATCCGGGGTAGAGTCAAGACGCCGGGCCTCAGGATAACTAATGTTCTTTTTAGTTTAAACAGGATCCATTAACTATAAGTGTGAAACAGCATATTCAGAAGTGTAGACGGCTTTGTTTCTAAGTCGTTCACATTCAAATTCACGCAGCGCCCCAGGTGACACACTGGTGAACCGTCAGGGGAAATAATTCAGCATTGAGCTGAACTTTGGCTGAAAGCCAGTCAATTTGACCTGGTTTGACCTTGCAATAAGAGCGAAATGTACGCAGAATCGTGGGAGTAGTTGGGACAAAACCACTGACCTATGTAGGTCTATTATGGATTTAACCGATGAATTGAAAAGGGGAAAGGGATGTATTGAGGCGATTGTGCATAAAGAAGTAATCCGTGCGAAATAAGTCACATTATAGAAAGGAGATAGGAAGAATAGAGCCAACAGCAGACTTATGAGAAAATACATATTACTCCAT
>JAVFBX010244878.1:0-10270 GCA_034783855.1 Mopalia kennerleyi | reverse complement strand
AGATAACACGTTGACTGACTGCCTGTACATGACAAATAACGCGAGAAAGTATGAGAAAAGCCAATCGTGCACCTAACCACCGTAACCGAAACTCTAAACCTGACCTAAACCTTATCACAACCCTAAACCCTAAAAAAAGTTACACCATCTCAAAGATTGGACAATTGGTCGACCATCAGCTGATACTTGTCTTAACATCATACGGGGAAAAAAATCTGCTAAAAAATGTAATGTTTCGTCGCCATTTACTGACTGATTTCCTCTGGGTTTCTTGTGATTACAGTTGTTCGAGTGCTAAGAGACCCTGAGACAACTGTTATGGAATAATTTACAACCGGTATTTCTTTGATTCGATCGCTGAGAAGCTAAAATAGGAGTTACTCAGAGAACGCCATGACAAATTTACACAAACGCCCTCTCGAAATACCTTTGTAGTTCTTTATGTAGCTAGTATGATGGCAGTGGTAAAGCTTTGTCAAGGTAAAATCTCGAGGGCCCCGCCGTCTGTCGAAGGAGGGGAATGTAAGCAAATTGTCACCAGTCGAAGATTTACGATCAGCCGAGCTGGCGAAAAGAGATTTTACAAATTCTCGGTCGATAAGAAACCCGCGAGCTTAACGGTCAGATCTTAACCACGAAAGTCTGTAACCGCGTTTTCATGGTCCCGAATCGCAGACTGTTCTCGCATAGAAATCTGCGCCCACTTAAATGCGTCTTAGTTACGGACCACATAAACGGGGCTTAATCATTATGTAATCACATAAACTATATAGTCTGCCGTGAATTGAATGTGGTATTTTTGTCTAATACCATTGCCGAACGTTGGGTAATTAAATTTAAGTTTAAAACGTGCTCTTACAGCGTGTTTTTGCGACTTATTGCATATAACGGCACTTTATGCATCAACAAATTCAAGCAACGCCAAACCAAGCATATATTTAGATCCATGCATTGCTTGGTCGATTTAAGAAATGAGAATATATATATATATCTAATAAAGATTTTTTACATTTCATATTTCTCAAATATCTCAGAATCTTGAGTGGGAAATCGCAAATTTAGATTTAAAACAGAAATTATTAACTCGTTGTAAAATCATTCAGGGTGAATAACAACGCCATAAGTTTCCACTTCAGATATTTCTTAGCCCCAATTTTAGTTTTGATATTTATTGTTTATGCACCAGAAACTGAAAGAGAGGGAAAACAAAAATATAAACAATATTAACCTATGTAGAAGAGAAGGCGAGCTGCTTTAAGTCTGTAAGACTCGTTCTATTCCTTGCAGATATACAAGTGTACTTATTTATTAAGATTTTATATCTAGGGTTAAAACGGTGTTTATAAGCGGTAACAAACGATAAAGCAGAGAACGGATTTAAATTCTAACAACATTTTACCCGTTGCCATGTTCCCCTGCGACATTAACTCCGACAACATTTTATCCTTGTCTTGTTCTCCGGTGAAATTTGCTCCGGCGACACTTGCATCGCGAATTCATGACAGTTTCATAAGATTTTAAATTGTCCAATGAAACGGTCCTTTTATTTATTTATTTATTTTTAACGTGAATACGATTTTTCGTAATACACTCACTGAATGAAATATTAGATTTTTTGTTCTGTTGTGTCAGAATTTTGGCAGTTAAATAACCCAGAGAATTTTGCCGACGTAATACTTGAATCGTTTCATATGCGTTTGCCACATCAAAAGGGTTTAACAAACTTTAACTGGGCAATAAACCCGGTCATATATTCGTCGATGTTGATGTCAGTTCAGTTTGATTGGCAGTTGAGCCGGCCACTTTGTTTTCTCAGGTATATGTACTTGAGAATGAAATTAACCGGAAACATTTAGCTGGGATAAAACAGCACTTCGAATTCCCGGCTTCATCTGATCTAAACGCCGTATATAAAACAACAAGAAAGCTTGGGAACAAACATGCTCTATAGTCATTCATATTTCAGGCACGTTTGCCGAAGTGTCAAACCGGCAGTGCGATACAGATGACTGTTGCATAGACCTATTCACAATTGGCGCAGTATTTTGTTTTAAAAAAATAGATCACCTGACCTACTTTCGGTGAAATGATATTTCTTCTTACACAATTTTTTTAAAAATATTCCACGCTAATCTCCAATCGTGACTTCACCTCGGCTAAATGGCCTCGTTATAGTTTACACACTAGACGAAATCGGTCACACCGGTGCATTATTTGTGGCCTGTTTTCATAATCAGTCATGCGTGACACGTCATCAAATGTTGTTGTCACGCAACGCACGTTCATGACGTGTCTGAAATTACACAAATTAAACAAATGTCATTGCAACCCGACGAAAACTAGCTGCAAATTGTTTTGTTCGCTTTTTGCTTGTTTTCTTGGTAAAAATAGCATTGATTTTTGTTTTAATGGGCACAAACAAATTCATACAGGCTTAGACTTAAGAAAGCAGTCTTAAAAGTAATCCGTGGGAAATTCGCGATTTATACGTTTTACCGGATGTATCGCGATTTCCATATCGCGATATTTATTCAAAAATAAACCTTACACGACAGATCAAAGTTATTTATTTGTCAGCTGTTAAGCTCTGGTCACTTTAATGTTTTAATCGAAGACACCCATTTCTTTGTCTTATGAAATTACTAAACTAAAGGTGTTTTGAGATTAAATACGAAGGAAACGGATATTAAAGACGGTAAATTAAAATCGATAGCTTTTTTTCAAAAGACTGATTTTCTTTGTTTTTCAAAATTATTAAATAGGTATATTTGAAGATTAAAGTTAAAAGAAAATGTGTTAATAAATACACTTAACTATAAAGGCCCATTTTATGAAAAAGATTCCACGAAGGTTTATTTCCAATTATAAGCGGGCTTTGTTGTGAAAATCTTATTGATAAACCCCTATGTATGTATTATTAATTATTTGCTCGTATATATTGATGTTTAGTAAGATTTCAAGAGATTAAACGTTACAATTTTTAATTTCCTTTAGATATTGATCTAACCAATAAAGGGAATATTGAAAAGTCAGTGCTTGGGTGAAAATAGATTTGTTAGAAGAACATATATATTAGTTTGAATCCCAGTGGGGGTGAGCTAAATTGTATTTCTGTGCAATCAAAATACATGTATATGTTAAAACCAAACAATAGAGTAACAAAATTGTTTAATTGAGAGTAAAAAGACGGAAGAAACAAGCGACAGGAAACCAAACAGGAAGAGTACAAGGACAAGGGAACAATATGGTTCAAACCGTAACGATTTCCTCTGCTTTGGATGATGTTTATATTTCTAAAAAGCAACCACATCACTTGCACAGGAATCATTTTATATTCTAGATAAAGTCACAGAGACAAGTTTCTTAATGAACCTTAATATCGAGTTGTGTTATGGGTAACCTACATACATCTCAAGAGAAGGTTATGGCCATTAACATGGCGTATAAAGTATTGTTAAACAAGATGTTCGATATGGGATGATGTTTATAAGTGTTAGTGGTTGAAAGTGTTGTTCATAAAGATACAATTTAAAATAAATCGAGATTAAATCTCATAACAAGGTACTTTATGGATGTACAACTTCTGGGTTGATTAACGAGCAACGTTTCGGAGCAGATTCTAGCACCGTTTTCAAGCTAATGACTATAATACATGGATGCTGTCTATATATACAAATAAGAGCACTGCAGGTGTGAAAACAACGATTGATTGGGTTGAGATGATAATAATGCACAGAGAGTGCTGAACCGTTTTTTTCTGAAGGAAATCATGCGATTTTAAATCTCGTGAGATTCTCGTCACTGCGTTATTCTCACTACGCTCGGCTGTGATAGATGTATGAATACTACATGTAGTATGCATGAAAATAGTACATTTTGTTCGCCGGAAGCCTGTTTACCAACGTATGTACAGTATTCCCCACATTGATATAAACCTACCTAATGTCATATGAATTGAGAATACACAGATTAATATTGTTTTTACTGTTAACGGCTAGTCCAAATTATTGTATCTGAAGGTATTAAGTGAAAAAGGGGCGGGAACTGTTGTAATATTGTTGATAAGGTCTTTGCGTACCCCATTGACACTCGTTTTAATTAAGAATGAGTGCAATAAATTTATGCAGGCTAGAATCTGTTGTATACATCTGACCATGTAGGTCGTTCTATATAATTTGAAACATTTACTCTAATCAGAAAACCGACAAATATAAAAATTAGATTCTTGTAATTAATTAACTCGTTAATTAATTAATTCGTTAACTAATTAATTTATTAGCATGCAAATTAAACAGACAGTGTCCACGCATCTGATCCCCACTGATTGTGATTGCGTGGAGGTTAACTTGAGACCGACTGACTGATCGATTGATCGGTTGATTGGTTTGGTTTTGGGTTGGCTGCATGAGCAATCGGTCGGTTGTTCGATCGATCGATTAGTCGAAGCAATGGGTCGGTTATTCGATCGATCGATTAGTCGATTGCATGCTTGCTTGATTGACTGAATTTTGGAGTTTTTTTTATTGGTTGATTGATCGATTTATCCATTGTTCTTTTATCGCAATCTTCAAAAATATTTTACGTATATAACGGCGGTGAACTGAGTGAAATGGTACGTCACAAAATTATCCACGTGATTCAGAGGTATTGAGACTGCAACAGATTTAAGTTATCCAAAAGAAATTCAATACTGCATACAATAAACGGTTACAAGACAATTATGTTTAATACAATGAAACTTGAAATGTATTGTATTATTGCCAGCTTGACGATATAATTTAGTTGATGCATAACATGATTTTGTATGAAAGTTTTTATAATAGTATTGTAAATTACAGTCGAAATAATAAGTTCCGTATGTATATTTTTATATGAGTTTTAACACATATAGAATCCGTGCGCACATAGTTTTGATGGTATATCTGCACCTGTATTGCACCCTCGCGCTGTACTGAATTAATCACACCTTTACACAGCCTTGGCCGAGAACATGAAGTAATAAATTACAACAAACATCGTGTTGATCTGAAATAGTGTATGTCAAATTAAGAAGTTAATAAGTCCGGCGACTGCAGTGTGCCAATCCGTAATTAAACCTTCACGAAATTGACAAAATTAAATGCACTAGTTGTACTCGCTAGTGGTGTATATTGCTATACGGTTAGGGTTAGTTAAAATAAAATATGATTGACTGTATGCCTGAAAACGAGTAAAATCGATGGATCGATCAATCAATCAATCGATTCAATCCATCGTTCGATCGACCGTTCATTAAACACATTGTGAAAAGAAAGAAATAAATGAATATACATCGCTTTAAATTATAATTAAATCACTAAATAAACACAGCCGAAGTAAATTATACTCTTGTGGTGTATATTGCTACGCTATTTGTTTCTATTGATGTCAGGAAATAGAATTTCTGATCGACAATAGATATGGCTGAAAAACGAGTAAATTCGATGGATCGATCAATCAATCAGTTGAGTCCATCAATCAATCAATCAATCATTCGTTTAACACATTCGGAAAATAGGTAAATAAATAGAGACCTCTTCAAATAATAATTACAGCTTTAAATATATATAGCCGTAAAAAAATGATACTTAGTGTTTATATTTCAGATTGTCGGTGTATATTAATTGTAGAGTAAGACGTTTTTGCTTGCGGTATATATATATACAAAGATATATATGAAGTGACAGTTAATATATCCCAGTGCAGCTAGGGCCAATACTCACAAATTAAACCCCGTGTGGGAGCGGGTTGGCCAGTCCTGCAGAATACTCCTTCGGCTTCCTCGGTTGATCGTAAGAGGCTAGAAAAGAGGAGCTTTCTGTTGCCCTGGTGTTCTCAGAGCTGAAGGGAAACAGGAAGCTGATCTGTTTGTACGTTTTTGTTTTGTCTCCGTCGTCATATAAGTGAAATACCCTTGAGTACGACGTTAAACACCAATCAAACAAACAAACACAAATTACATTACAAAATATAAAGTGTTGTCAATCTACGTCCAGGAAAATCAATCGGTTATTTGGTTGCACTTTTTCATCTCCTAGACATCGATGCAGGACAACGTGTATGTTGACGTTTCTAATATATGGTCGTTTAAAGATCTGTACTCGAATACCGCTTTTTAAAACCATCAAGTTTATAACGGTACGATCAATAGCGGCTCGTTTGATGTGTTATTCTGACCAGGTATTGTTGACTTTATTCTTCAGGCAGTTACAAAGGTTGGTCGTTATACAGAGGTCAAAACAAACGCCTTAACGCAGTCTCTGATTTACGATACTGTGCCTTTCAGAATTTGTTTGCGGGGAATTGTTCAACGCGACTCCACCCGACAATCAACACGAAAAAAAAAATGGTAACGGTTATTGTTGATCAAAAATATTAATGTATTTTGTCTGGAACACGGTTCGTTCCCTGTCTCCACCCGCCCTCGGTCCGCCCTTCGTCCGTCCTAAGCTCCCTCCGTCCGTCCGCCTGTCCGTCTGTCCTTTCTTACACAGTGCTCTTCCGGTCGGTTTTCTGCAATCTGCCGAATATTACTACATAAAAGGCTTCTGCTTTCAGACGGACCAAGTTGTCTGTACTACCATGTATCATCCAATGCTGGTTGAAGTCCGATTGTAGCGAAACCAGAAGTGAATTTTGATCTCGTAAACCACATGTAAATTTTATTATAAATAGGACGTGTAAACTGCAATAACATTCCACACTGTGGTCATTTATTTTCAAAGAAAAACCAGACGGCTGTTCAATATAGAAGCTTCCACAATCAAAATATCTCCGATACGGAGTACGATTTGATTGGCTGAGGTCAGAATGGCAAGACCAAGGATGTCACGAGACCTGTAACATGTGTAATGAAGGTGCACGATTTGATTGGCCGAGGCTAGAATGGCACAACCGAGGATGTCACGGGACCTGTAACATGTGGAATGAAGGTGCACGATTTGATTGGCTGAGGTCAGAATGGCACGACCAAGGATGTCACGAGACCTGTAACATGTGGAATGAAGGTGCACGATTCGATTAGCTGAGGTTAGAATGGCACAACCGAGGATGTCACGAGAAGAGTGACATGTGGAATGAAGGTGCACGATTTGATTGGCTGAGGTTAGAATGGCACAACCGAGGATGTCACGAGACCTGTAACATGTGTAATGAAGGTGCACGATTTGATTGGCTGAGGCTAGAATGGCACAACCGAGGATGTCACGAGACCTGTAACATGTGTAATGAAGGTGCACGATTTGATTGGCTGAGGTCAGAATGGCACGACCAAGGATGTCACGAGACCTGTAACATGCGGAATGAAGGTGCACGATTTGATTGACTGAGGCTAGAATGGCACAACCGAGGATGTCACGAGAAGAGTGGAATGATAATGAAGGTGCACGATTTGATTGGCTGAGGTTAGAATGGCACAACCGAGGATGTCACGAGAAGAGTGGAATGTGTAATGAAGGTGCACGATTTGATTGGCTGAGGTTAGAATGGCACAACCTAGGATGTCACGAGAAGAGTGGCATGTGGAATGAAGGGGCACGATTTGATTGGCTGAGGTCAGAATGGCACAACCGAGGATATCACGAAAAGAGTGACATGTAGAATGAGGGTGCACGATTTGATTGGCTGAGGCTAGAATGGCACAACCGAGGATGTCACGAGACCTGTCACATGTGGAATGATGGTGCACGATTTTAGCTATACAAAGTTTAAATGTCCCAAACTGTGTAATTGTCTACTTCGGATCTGGATGTAGCGCTGGAATCATCTATTAAGTAAAGACTTGTCGGCATAATACAGGTTTAAGATCCCCATCGAATGAATGTTGTTTCCTGTTAGTAGATAAGCATGCCTAAATAGTGGGAGTTTTTGGCCTGTATACTACAATATCAAGTCTACAATTATGCTGTTCGAGAGAAAAATGGCGGTTTGGCAACAGATAACTGAACGGTATTTTGTATTTTTAAAAGTATAATGGGGGTTTCAAGTCTTGTTTGGCATATAAAATGTGTCTGAAAGTTCTTTACCGGTATATCAAATATTATTGGAAAATACTTCTTATTGAACCCATAATAGCTAGCCGCTGAGTGAAACGATTTGAAATTACACAGTTGTGTGCACTCCAACTATGCGTCTCAAAATAAGGCTACGAAATACATATTGTTTTCTAAAACCCACATACGCCGTTTTATTCTTGTGTTTGCAACTGTTTTTTAAACTGTAATATTTATGTATATATTTATATATATACCGTCATATCTCTGTTCTGCCATAAAGCTAGAGAAATGTGCTAGTATCTGCACTGAAACGTTGGCCGATAATAAATATAGAACTTGAAATCCATAGAATAGTGTTATGTTGGTGCTACTGCTTCTAAATGCCACTCAAACAAGAGATACATATATAGACTATGAAAGATACAGAACTCTGCATCTATCGAGGACTTACGATTACCCTACAATAAGGGTATAATAATATTATATGTGCTGCTGTCGCCTGAATACATTTCTGTATGGTCATGAGCAGGAATCATAGCTTATCAATAACCTTGACCTAGCTTTGGTAACACATTTTATTTGTCCATTCTTCTTGTAAAGACTTAAACTTGTCATTTATCAAGAAGATAAATATTTCTCGACTTTCTTCCACGTCATAGAGATCAGAATTACCACAAATCGATGAAGATAAAGTGACACAATTTTGTCAGGTGGGATATTTATCAAACTGCCACAGAAACAAGCGGAGAGTTTTTGGAATTTCCCCTGGTCGTTCTAGTGGAGAACAGCACGAGACCGGATATAACACAGAATATCTTTTTGATCTGCTACAAACGCTGGATTCAACGATTGATTGAATTTTTCCGGTTACTTTACCAAATGAAAGCAGGGTATTGGTCGAGTAAACATTTTTAGAATGCTTACTCGACAAATTTCTGACTATTTAAGCCAGGGATACCTAACTGATTGAAGAGAGACTGTCAAATCTATATCACCATTTAATGACACTTTGCGTGACAAAACAAAAATTTAAGTGGCATTTCTTTTGTGGTTTGTTTGTATTTCTCGCTTGACATTTTACGCTGCATTGCATACCATTACAATCTCCATAGGGCTGTGCGAATCGCCGTAAAGAAAGACTGTTGTATCAACGCTAGCACAGCATGTAAATCGCCAAGGCGTCATGCAACACTCGAAAGTTCTTGAAAATACTGCGGACATAATCTCGGACATCAAACGATCTGTCGCCATGATGACAAGCAGTTTTTCTTCTTCAAATTAACCGTTAAACATAATGCGAGATTTCAGAGGGCCAATTTAGCGAAACAGTTTTTCAGTTAAGTGAAAATATAAGTAAATCATTTATGTTTGAATTCAGACACCGTGTATTTCAGGATTTATATGTTTATAACAAGAAGTAAATTATTACAAGTACAATGTGGAATTTGTTACTATAGATTTTCACTGAAGTTAAAATGTGCTTCGGGAAATCGAGCCCTGGACATAATTTAGGCTACTCCTAAACTAAACTTGCGTGAAGCTTGTTCGAATTATTTAAGTGTGCATAAATACGCTGGTGAATAAAATAAACAGTGTTGATGCATATTAATACATATCAATGACGCGCATTTAGTGATGATATCACAGTATAACGAGATCTCGCGAGATACGCCGATTGCATCATGCAGTAGTCTCGCGTGAACAAATTAAACCCCAAAGTAATTTATTTGTAAATAAATTGATATGTTTTGGGTTCGATTTACTTTTTGAAATATTTTGTTAAAATTAACCTATCAGGAAAGCAACTGTTCGATAACCGAGTTCGTTTTTGCAAAAGATAACGTATGGTGAAACCAGACCCTCTATAGCGTGGTCGAAGTTAACGCGAGGTTCTGGTTCACGCGAGACTAATCCTGCAGAACCTTTGACGTTTGAAGTATCATCGGCAAAATCTCGCGAGATTCTCATGGTATCATCATCACTTCGCTACGATCTAAAATCAATTTTTTTTTATCACAAACTTATTTTTAAAACAAACAAGCACTATAAGTTTCCTCTTTCAAATTATTGAAAGTATCTACGTTATTTGTTTCGGGAGGTTCCGATTTTCCCTTAACTATACTTCCTGCTATAATCGTGCTACGGCCCCGTGGGGGAGCGGGTTGGCCAGTCCTGCAGAAAACTCCCTCGGCTTCCTCGGTCGATCGTAAGAGGCGAGAAAAGAGGAGCTTTCTGTTGCCCTGGTGTTCTCAGAGCTA
>JAVFBX010244867.1:0-10270 GCA_034783855.1 Mopalia kennerleyi | reverse complement strand
TCACAAAACAAGAAGTGGTTATCCAGAAAGTGTATAATTATGTTACCCCACTTCTAAATGTCGTTCAAAACTTACAATTAGCTACAGTTCATAAACTTATTATCTTAAGTAAAAGGCATTAACAAATGTACAAAGATTAACCGCGACAATCACTCATAACTAGCACATTTCTTGGATGTACTACTGGAAAGACAAAAATGACAGCCCCCCCCCCCCCTCCCCCCAAAACAGAAGAAAAACGAACAAACAATAAATTCTAACTATAGAGTCACAAAACGGAGAAAATGCTGGCAAAATTGTTGCATAAATATATTTTTCGTTGGCAAACGATAATGTTTTTCTAGTTAAGGGACTTTATAAAAGAGATCTTGAGGTTTAACACCACGTTTGTAAGCAGAACAAACTTGAGGTTAGAATAACTTTACTAAAAACAGGAGTAGTTCAACTAAGCAACAATAAATTGATACAATTTGCAAAAGGGAGCGAATGTAATACAAAGAAAACAGAAACATTAATTACAAGTTGAATTACATAATGTACAGCGCGAAAAGGAAGTAGACAAACAGGAATACTCTGTAATAGAAACATACGTTCTTGTTAACTTTATGTGATATTCAGCTCTTTCTCTTTATTTCTCTGCATGGGACAAATTATGTCGCGTTAAAACCAAAGTATGAGCTTTAGCTTAACAACATTTTAAGGTTTGCGTAATTTTTCATATTCTACTTGTTCCATAAGCTGGCCATGGTGTAGCCCCGCATAATCGCTACTTGGCTGTGGATCGGTTGGATTTACATAACTTGAATCTCCAATGTCTTCGTACATAGCAGTGTTGACATAATTAGAGGTCTGCACCATTCTATTGTCATTCCCTTGACGACTTTGAAATCCGTTTGCCACTGAATTTTCATAAGAAGGGGAGGTAACTTTAATATCAGCTGAATGTCGATAGAAGTTGACATCTGATGTTGTTTCATCCAACCCTTGTCTTGTATTTTGGCTTGATGTTTTCTTAGTATGGAGACGTTGACTAGAAAGTGATTAAATGATATGAAAAATTGATTAAGCAGTGCAAGTTTGAATATAGATACTTCAGCATGTTCTAATTTCGCAAACTCTAATTTTTTTCTGCTGCAAATAATTGATAAAAAACATATATATAATTTCGACGTCCAATATGACCGATAACTGTTAAGCACATACCTAAATGATATTTTCAAAAGGGAATATTGCATCATGTGCCATCGATTGGAATTAGTAGAAGGATTCCGTTATTTACAACTATTCATAACCATCATTTGTCAATAAAAATATACATGTAATCACATGTATGAAAAACCACCTACATTTTCTACAAGTTACACTATTCGTTCCATGGACCGATGCTGACTTTTACTAATGCATATATGTGTTTTTCTACTTATCATTTGTTGAAACACCGTGTGCTACATTGTCTGTCATCATTTCCTTTCCGACAAGAGTTTGCGCAAGACATTCCGATGTTTTTTTATTTAACGAGTAATTAATATAGTATTTAAGTTATACTATCTAGATATTTTAATGTAATTCTCAAAACTCCATAAATCCCATCCAGAACTCGTTATGGGAGAAAGCTGTGTGTCAAATAACATTAACTTTGTGTGAACATTAAAACTATTCTTTTGTATCTTTCTTATTATACCGTAAATTGCCTTCCGGCAACATATATGCTAGTTTTCCTTGGCATAGAATAATAGTTACCATGACAACAAACACAAGAATTCAAAATTTTAATGATCTGGCCATTAAATACTAAAATTAATGTTTACAATGTTTTTGATGGGACAACCGTTATAGTGATATTTCACGAACCCCACAGGGCCTGCAGCCATTGGACGCCTTTCGATATAAGTTTAAGACGGATCTAAATACGAAGTAACGAATCCGTGGTTCTGGTCAAATCAGATTGTAAACGAATATTTTATATATAACGATGCTATAAAATTTAAGACTTGGTTGAGAGCTGGTGGATTTCGCTACTGCGTTTCTTGTTGATGTATTTTGACTCCGTTTGGCTTGACTAGAAAACTCTTATAAGAGGCGAAAATAAGATGTTGGCAACTCACGGGAGACTACAAGGGCATGGGAAATAGATTCGGCACAATACCGAGATATAAGCAGTCGAGTCGAGACTGAATTCTATTTGTTTGTCATAAGCACTAAGGCAAATAAGTTAACTCTTACCGGAACAATAAGATGAACAAAATAATCACTATGGCAACTAGGACACCATTAAACGCTTTAGAGATAACACATTCAGTGGATGGCTCAGGTCTTTCTGAAACTTTTACAAAAACAAAAGATCCAATCAATCTCAACAATGCAAGCCGTTTTTGCTGGGTTACTTTCTGTGTATCAAGAATACTCTTTGATTTTCATCATTATGGTAAATCTATCAGGTAAACTTACAAGTTCATTCAGTTCAATAGACGATAAGCTCACCTAAAACATGACAAGTGATTATAAAGTGTTTCATAACCTCTGAATGGTCAGCAACATGTGTTCAAATACCAATTATTGTGTTCGTCCTACTGTTTTGGCATTATAGTCCGGAATATTTGAAGTCGTTTCGACTGTAGTGACAATCTTAGAATTCGTAATCATTTCTTGAATTAAATGCAAAATTCGCATTTTGAAATTATTCTCCCCAATTTATCATCAAATGTGTCACAATATGTTATAATCGAAATAAACATTCTTAATCTGTAACTCAGCTTTGTTCACGTTAGTCAGAAATTGTTTCGCGAAATCCGACCAAGATCTCGAAATCTGGTGTCTCGCTAAGTGTCGCGTTCTCTGCCATGCAGCTCCCGACTTTAACACTGGTGCTAACACGAAGTTAACGTGCAGTGATAGATTTGTCCCGTGGAATGTGTGTTTGTAATACATTAGCTGATATATTATTCGTTTAAGGATACTCTAACCCCCATCAGCGATTTTTTTAATTATTGCATATTCAAAAAGTTGAGATAGTGATCTTTATCCTACAGCGAACCCGATTACAATATTTGAATTAGAAGACCGCTAACTTTGATTATAAGACTTGACTACATCATTTACAACAGCAGTGTTTTGACTACATTTTGCCTGTTTTCTCTGCTTTCATTTTTCAGTGTACCGTACTTGGGAAAATGTCTACTCCCCGGCTGTTATTATACCCACAGAACTGATTTTGTGCACATTTCATCTCGAAATATAAAACTAAAAACCTGTGCTTCAGATTATGCATATCTTTTTTTCGCTCTTTAGATAAAGTTATAAGAAGTTGAAATTTCCCTATTTTGGCTCAATTTGGGGATTTTTGACCTCTAACACAATGTTGCAAGAAAACTGATACAAACAGGAAAAAACTGAATGACCGTTTTTTGGTTCATATAATGTATTACACGTTGATGTAAAATTAAACATTTGACAAAAATGGTGTAAAAGAAGTAGCAATTTGAAAAAGAGGTAACAAAAATGTACTTTTTAGGCAAAATATTTTTTTCGGTAAGTTTTAGACATTTTTTGTTCACTTATTATTGTTCTGCAGACAAAGACGATTCATAATATAATATATATACATGTGTTGCAAAATTCATAGTAGTTTAGAAGTAAAATAGCGAAATGTGAAAACGCTCTGTAGGGGGGTTAGAGTATCCTTAACAGATCGATATACCTCTACAAGCCCAGTTCATTGGGGACATGCTTACTATGTCAGAAACACCTTCGCCTGCTCGTTTATTGTTAACGTATGTATGTATAAACCACCGTTAAGTAGAAAATCAACAATGAGCTAAATATACAGGATAGACAATATTATTATACCTGTGAAGGTTTTATCCAATGAAACTACTCCGTTTATAACACGTGCCAATAGAATATATATAGGTTAATGCGCGATATAAGACTTAATAGTTAAGTACCTGTTGTACAGGACTCTGTTATATTTCGCTGCACGGCCACAGCAGTCGTCTCAAGAGCTACAAGTCAAATAATACAAGTTAAGAAACGTTATTAAATACAGTAAATATAGCGATAAAAATCAGAAGATTGAAGGAAGAATAATACGGATCGATGAGTCCTTTAGTGAAAAGGAAAAGCAAGAAATAATAAAAAAAGCCAAAACACAAAACAAAACAAAAATATCAAAGAATACAACACCAAGACACAAATCTTTAATAAAAACAATATTAACATTTTGATATGGAGTATTTAATAAACCAATGGATATACATTGAATTTAGTTTTAATCTGATTTCGTACGATGTACAGCAGTACGGACTACTGCAAGGAGTAAAGCAATATGCGGAGTGAGCATCATCGATTTGCCCACGACATTCTCTTTCCAATACGACTGTTTAAAATTTGTTTCACCTCAGTACAGGCTACTATGGGTGTTTGGTGCGCGGAAATTGGGAGAGGAACATCATATATATTGGAATTTATATCTCTACCCAATTCGAAGGCGCATATCGATCAGCTAGGTAGTTTCGAGTGACGTTGAAGAGGGAATGGGAAAACCTAACACGCTCAGATTTATAGGGAAAGGAATAAACCAACAAAAAGTTCTACTTTTTTCAGAACGATCCTAAACTCAGGTAAGAAATAGCTCGGCAAATATACCTAGCACTGCGCGATTGGAAAATGGAAACAATGCATAGTTCTCACCCAAGCTTATATACGATACGTAATGCATTCTAATTGTATTCTTTACACTGAAACGAATCGTCTTCGGGGATCAGCAAGCAGAGAGGATGAAACATAGAACTTACCAACGCATGCGCCGAGCGACGACCTCCCGTAGCCATTATCCGTATCGCATACACAGCGTTGGGTTTTCCCGGAAAATTTTCTGCAGACACTGCCAGTTGAACATCCATCGTTGCACCTCTCTGCGGTCAAAATAAGAACATCAACTGTTAATTTTAAGAACATCACATCTCCTTATATATAAGGTTTTGCGCATTAGGCTTAATCCCAGGTAGCCGGGTTCTTGTAATATGATAGATATTAAACAGTATGGCCTTTTATTACATTCCGGACAACACCAAAGGTTCCAGTATGCAAGGGAGCTCCTCCAAAAGTCTATGTGTTTAGGTTCGTTATTCTGTCACTTGAATATATTCTAATCACAAAGTTCATTGTGCTATGTAGCTTGAACATGTTATAGTCGTATATGTCGACTAACTCATGTTTGTAAACTTACTGCCGGAGTGTTGAGAAGTGCAAATAGTTTTTATCAAAGCTGATCTCCTTTGGTCCTACATAGTTAGTGACAAAGCAACTTTACTCACACTGCCGACTTAGACGGATGCATTGGGATAGTCTGATGTTCCATTATGATGCCACGGGGCGCTGGTGCAATCTATGGTTATACAGGATTCCCCTTAATCAGAAGTTCTTAACTACAGCATAACATCGAGCACTTCGTCGATAAATAGTTTCTATATTCTATACCAAAAGGTATTTTGCACCATTATGTGCTAGAAGTTTATTCACGCTTATCATCCAGGTCATCGGTATCAGTGTAAAGTGTTCGCTTGTCGCCAACATGCTTGATGTGGCGCAGCATTTCCCGTTAAGAGAGAAAGCAGTGTATCATAATAGATGACCCGACTACCCAAAAACACATGGGGTTAAGTCTGCAATGTGGATATCAACAACTCTGTAGTCAAAAAGGAAAATATGTCGTGATGGAATGCTTTTAATATTTGCAACACACAGCAGTCCATGTGCATGCGCGAGTTGGTCGAAACGCAGGTCGGAATATCTTCAATTGGCACGGAATAAAGAACTAACGGAAATAGAACCTTTACACTGAGAACATGAAATGAATATATTTGATATGTGTAACAGGAAACTTTACCAAATGCTGCAAATATTGTAGTGTTTACACACCAGAATATATTAATAACTTCTAACACATGTATGGAATCTGAACTGGGTAAAGAATAGAAACGAGCTTTGAATGAAAACCTAAACAACATGCAAATTTGAATCTTCCAAAACAATTGACAATTCGATGTAATTTGTAGTTGTCTAGATTAAGAGTCGAAATTAACTTTTATTACTTATGAATTGAACAATTAAGTTGATCCAAATATCATGGTAAACGTATGAAATGGATCAAGATGCTTACAGCCACGCATGTGTTAAATTTGATTCGAGACGATGTATTACAAAGGTAAAATTGGTTTAAAGAAATGGTGAACAACAGAGGGCTCTAGTACAGCAGATGTGCGATTGTTAACTAGAGAACTTAGTATTAGTATTCAGAAAACACAATGTCAGGAAGACGACCAAACAAAGCTAGGCTTATCGATGCCTGTTGAATGTAATTCTTACCTAAACAGTATACGAATATTGAGTTACTCTTTGTCTCTGTTTTGGGTCTAAACCCCACTAGACACCTGCATGTATCCCCATTACAAAAAGACCCGTAACCACATACAGTTTGATCACATTCCTCCCCTGCGCCTGAAAGCAAATATAAATTTATGGAGAGTTTCTAAAATTATGGAACAGCAAGTGTATTTGTGATACACCGAGCGGCCTAAACGTCATATAGTATTTTCGGATCTTATTTTTGTTGATAAACCTTTAGCTCAGATATTCTAGTTAGTTCATACCAGTAAAAGTGGCAACATCCAAACGACAATTCAACAAAGCTACCTTTCTACCTAAATTTAGGCTTTACAAAACTTAACATCATGTCTGATTAACTACGACAAAAATTTCAATAGACGATTAAATATCGGGTCGACAAATGTATTCTCCATTGCACTCTCAAGTACCATTGTTATCATTGATAAACCGGAAGATTGTAGAATCCACTTGTTCATTCACATTTTTTGAGCTGGCCTTTATTCATTATTTGAATGCTCTGGTGTGAATATTATCAAATATGTATGCGCCCGGTCCCATCCCGTCCCCATTCCTTACCCAAGAAAAATAAAAATAATAATTTAATGTTTTGATTTGTCCAATATGGATATTTAAAAAAAATAATTAAAATAAAACAAACAAAAATAGTGCAATATGAAATTGTTGTATTCATTTATATATAAATTGAATATACACAAATTGCATAAAAATTAATATTCGTCTTTTTCAACGTTTAACAAATATATATCTACCACTGTTGACAAGCTATATTTTGGCATAAGATGCTACTTTTTCTCTCGAAGAAATATTGTTTAACTTTGCTTTGTAACAGGACAGCGCTAACTCGTTTTTCGGTATAGGCCCCTACTACACACCTTTTTTCTGTTTATTTATCATTATCATTTCCTTGTTATACAATAACTGTTTGGGCGAGCGGTTCTCTTCAAACAATGGGCGTCTTTTCCTCTTTATTGACACCGGTGTCAAATTCACATGAGCGTCATGAATAGTCGCACTACACATACAAGTCTGACTTACTGTAGCAACCAAAGAAACATTACGATAGAATGATATGAATATTGAATAAAGCTTATGACTAACTTAAACTGACATTTTACAATTATTATATGATTTGTTTAACATAAACTTTGGGGTTTGTTTGTTCGATTTGGATTTTAACGCCATACATTACTAAGGTCATGTAAACTACATGACGGCGTGCCACCGCTATGGTGAAGGAAACCATCCTCGATGCCAGTGACAACAAACAGAGTCAAGTCATGGCAAATACCGGCCAATCACAAGACATAATAAAATACACAACAGACAGGTCGGCTTCACATTCCATCTTAATGCTGTGTTCATCAGTATCAACACACCGCTCTACAAATAGGTTGGCTAAGCAGCTCTCGTTTAGCCATATCCGTCTCTCGTTTCTTCCTTCCGCAAACTATATATGTCAGCGTCAACATGCATACACCTTCTATACGTTCATAGACATATGTAGTAAGTCTGGTCTACTATAGCAAACAGAGACAAAGAACGATAAAATGGGATAAGTATTAATTTAAAATAATATTAATTAAATTAAATTCCCATGGAACGTGATTGTTAAGAACTGTTATATGATTTGTTTTTGGCTGTTACAATCAACTAGAATATAACAACTGTTTATAAGTTAAGCAGATAATCAGTATTTCCTCTGACTGTAGTTATTGCTATTTTTTTTAGTTAATATGAGATAATACTCACCGTTAACGATCCTAGCCCTTGACTTCATAACAATCAGCAGGAGACCCACGAACCAGAAGGACTTCATAATGTATGTGACAGAAACAGGTCCTTCACTACACAGACTGTAATAAATGGTCTCTTCAGAAATCTCAATGGCTTGACATAGTATTATAATTCCATCAGGGTGGTAGTTCTAAATCATACTAATCTTAGATAATGATTTTTTTCCTTCCTGTCGTCTATAGTTTGACCCTCAAGCGCTAGAGGACGATCCTGTTGTTTATCTTGATCATACAGGGTACAGAGAATCTGTACATGATTCTACCAACTTATTTCACGACTTCAATCCGGATGTAACACTCATTCTCTTTAGCGGATATATTCAGTAGATAATTTCTATTTCTCTGAAAATACCAGTTTGTAGGCTGGTTTATTTTTAACCCACACATAATACTTGTTTGTTACATATTGTAAAGGATAGTTGCGTTTTCTCCAGTATCTGTATACGTCACCATAACAACTCGAGATTAAGATTCATTCAGCCTGTAAGCTGAATAATGTCCAACCCATACCGAATGGCTTGCTTGTTAATACTTATAAATACTTTATACACAATGTTAATGGTCATTACACTCTCGCGAGATGTCTGTAGGTTATCCGTAACACATCGAGATTAAAATCTATTTAGAAACTCGTCTTTGGGAATTTATCTAGAACCTGAGACTATTTATCGATTTGAATTCATCATAATTCATAGAAGGAAAGTCTTGTCGAATGCTTGAGCACCGGCAACTTTCTCAGCTTAAATAATGCCACTGTGACGGAATCGACGGAATCCGGGGTTGACAAAAGTTTGGCGACAGCGAGGGAATCTATGTTTAGTTTTAAAAAATGATACCAGTTGACACCCATGTGAAGTGTACTTTGCTGAATTTGTGTTATTTTTTGATTTAGCGAAAGTAGGTCTGCGATCTTTCTATATTTCTCTAGTAAAATGCGAAGCCTCAGACTCAACTCGTAGGGCTAAATAGAACGGATGTGTACTAGTTAGATACAAGTGGCTGTGGAAATAAGAAATAGAAGATTCAGATATTGAAAGGGTACAGGCCTACACAAACTAATGTTGTACCGTAGCTGGGTTAAGTCAAGAGAGGTACTCTAAAAGCTTACGTTGACATGGAAAGACTTCATTAATCTATTCAAATGGCGGCGATGCGTGAAGCAGTCCGAAATATTTTCATGAAGACTAGAGCCGTAATATTTCTGTGTTCACAAATGACTCGTCAAGCTCTCTTAACAAAATGCTTAAAACTTATATTATTGATACAATATTTAAAAAGGTTAGGCTCCTACATGGACAGAAGTATAATTTGAACCGATACATAAATGATTTTGAAAGTGAAACCAGACAAGAATATGTCTCAGTATTTATGTTGGTGAAATAGACTAGAGCTTTGTCACTTAAAGATTGATGTTAACCGGCTATTCACTGATAAGAATGATTGATTAATTGATTGGTTGATTGGCGTTTCAAGCCATGCTTTACGGGTATTTCACTCATTTGATGACGGTGTATTTCAATAATAATTGACGCTAGCTAAACCGTGATGTGAAACATTTCCAAAAATTTGGAAGTTAATTTTCCTCCAATGCTTCACTGCGAATTACACAATTTGCCAAATGCGGATTCGCTCGGTATGCTTTGAAGCTACCACGTAAGGGAATTCCCTGTATTTGTCAGATATTGAACCTGTCGGTCAATCAGAACACCGGAGACAAGGAGAATCCCCTGAACTACACATCGTTTCGTGATAAGTTCAAGCCAACTAGTTTTACAATCAACATCACAGTGAAAATATACCTTTATGGCAGTTGGGTGCTACAAATATTTCAAAGAACTAACACAGTAGGTCAGGTCCTTTGAAAATATAAATTAAGCTTTTTATACGACTTTTGAGAAGGATCCTAAAATTGAATTTCGCTGCATTTTAGAAAGAGTAAGGTAATCTAGAACTCTCTGGCAGGAACAATTTGGCAACGGATTATATTTTGTTAAGCCTGCCGCACACGGGCTTGTCGCCTGTGGTCAACGGCACGAGTGCCTGGTAGCACAGCCACTTGCGCAGCTCTT
>JAVFBX010244846.1:0-10271 GCA_034783855.1 Mopalia kennerleyi | reverse complement strand
CTGTCACATAACAAATCAGGATTCAAGATTCAATCAGGTGTCAGGTCATTTTTTCATTAACAATAACCAAAGTAAAACACAAATTTGTGTGCAATGCCCATATTCTATGGAGGCGATCTCAATTATCACAATGTGAAGACGAATTTCCCAGAATTCAATAGTGAAAAATCTGATAAATTTTATCACGGATAATTATCCATGCTTGGTGAGAGTTAACAACCAAAATTCCCTTTGTATTAAAACTGACTGGTCATTTGAGAGCTGGTCAACAAACTTTGTTATTTTTATTTCCAGAAGTTATTGTCCCATAGGGTAATTAACGGACGATTCTGATTGATTGATTAATTGGTGTTTTATGTCAAGCTTAAGGGTATTTCACTTAAATGACGACTGTATTCTAACAATAACCACTAAGCTTAACCACTAAGCCAGGGCCGCAGGCCTTGAAACTGTTGAAAACTTTATCATCCCCCAGTGCTAGGTAAAGACAGTATTGCTACATGTACTTCACAAAGGAACGGACATTAGCCAGGGGGCATTTCAACTGTTAACTTCACAACCAAGATGTGAAGCATTTCCATAACATTGGAAAGATAATTTTCCCCAGTGCTATTAAAATGAAGACAAGTATTGCTACTCTTCAAACAAACGGCCCTTAGCCAGAGGGCATATAAATTTGATAAAAATTACTCACCTATTTCATTACACTGACAGTCAGCACATCTATCATCAGCTGGACGTCTAAAATAGTTACGTTTACAAAGTTCACAGTTTGGGCCCGCAGTGTTGTCACGGCAATCCTTACAATGGCCCCCATGTCCTGTCTGCTGATACAACTGGCCATCAAAGTAACACTCTGTCGCCAAGTTGTTACAATTACAGGCTGTGCGTGAGAAAGGAAGGTTTTAATTAGGATGAAATAATAATTAACCAGATAGCATAGTATTTTTTTTTATTTTAAGCTACATAACTTGTCATTCTTATAGTCATCATTGATTGATTGGTGTTTCAGTATGCTGCAGGGTATTTCACTTAAATATGACAGTGGTGGACATGTACATGTACTTTCAAAGATTGATTGATTGATTGGTGTTGTATTCCAACAATAACTGACACTAGCACAACCAAGATGTGAAGCATTTCCATAATGTTGGAAAGTTACATTTTCCTCCAGGGGTAAGGCCTAAAAAAGAATGTCTTGTTTCCTCTAGCCCAACCAAGCCTAAAGTTTTTATTGTCTTACGCTTACCCAGAGGGCAGTATTTTCAAAGAGTGAACAGCAACACAACCATAATGTTACTTTATTGATTGGGGTTTAACGGGGTATTTCACTTATAACAGGACAGGTTGTCAACTTCACACTCTTCCATGCCAACTTATGGTAGAAAACCGAGAGAAAACCTCGTTAACACCCCCTCACAAACAGATAGGCTTCCTGTTGCCCCTTAGCTATGAGAGCCCCAGGGCAACAGGAAGGTCACTCCCAACCCTCCAAGACAACATAAGATAGACAAGAGTTTATCTTAATGCCAGGCCACAGTGCCGGGGAGCTACATGTATTTAAATCTAATTTATTCAGTGTGGGAAGAAATGAAATACATCAACCAAAAACAAAACAGTAACCACATAACGTAAACAAAACACAAGCTTTTCCCTTCCCATACTTTATGCAGCAACGATTTGGAAGCAAAACACAATTAAAGGAAACATGAATCCTGTAAAAAAAATAGTACCACATACTTACAAAGATAATGATTCTGTTCCAGTAAAGCATGAAAAAGTAGTGCAAAGACATTAAATTAGAGTGGTTGATACCTGGTGAAAACGTACCTGGATATGGTGTTACCCAGGATTTGTTTGTTTTTTGAATGGTATTTTTAATGTCATGGTTTATGCAGATCTGTCAACCCTGGCTGACATTTATGTGTCAATATTAGTTTTTACTGATCGTATGTGTATTTTCTTCTTTTAAAAACTATATTTTCAAGTATTTACTGACTTTTAGGAGTATTTTCAGATGATTATGTGGATTTTCCTCTATCATTAATTTTTTTTTCAAGTATTTTCTTTTATTTCTCCTGTTATTTTGGCCTTCATGGATTGAAAGTTGAGTATTTTAATATCTACTTTTTGTATAGTATTTCACAAGTTTTCACATGCAGGCCTGTGTTGTTGGGGGGAACAGACTGAACGGGGTCTTTCCATGTTTATGTAAACTTGTTTTAGGTGGACCGACATAGGTTTCCCAAATTGTTTGCAATGTTCATCTATTCCAAAATCAGCAAAGCAGTGGCAAATGCGAACGTTAGGTAATCGCACAAAATTTTCGAGGAAGGATTTTCAGGTTCTGCGAGAAAAGATAAAAATTCTGCCCTTACAAAGCTGAACATCACACACAAGAGTTTAAATTAAAATTACAGAAGAATTGAAGTTATGAGCAAAAAGCAGTAAAATTAAATGGACGCTTGGTTTGAAATTGTTTCTGTCAGTCAATAATATGTCAACACATACATACAATTAGTTTTACAGCAAAAAACATGGAACAAGTTGAAAACAAGTTGAAAACTTTAAAGCGATGTCTGCTCTGGGGTTCAAAATCCTACCTGAGGTTATCTCCCCTTTATGGAAGCTGCCAATAGGTGGAGAAAATCCCCCTAGACAACAATGTCAACAAACAAAGACAATACAGGACAATCCCAAGGTGATAAACAAGAACATCTTATAAACACATCAGCTTCTTGCCTTCCCTAAGCTTTCTCAAAGTTCTGTGGCCACTTTCACAAAATGTTGTTCGACAAATAAATATCATACGATAAAATTATGTCATGTTAAACTATAGCGTACAGTATTTTGTGAAAGTGGCTCCTGAACTGTGAAAGTTTTCTGTAATGATTAAGAGTTTGTGTATGGCGGAGACTTACGTTGGCATTCAAAAGCATCCGTTGTTGTTGCAGCCCTCCATGGTCTATCATTGAAAAACGGTAGACACTGTTCACAGTTAGGTCCCATTGTATTGTGTTCACACTGGCAGACTAATGTCTCCTCTAATCCTTGATCCCTCTGTGAGATACACTGACTCGCGTGACCATTACATTTACATCTGAGGGGGACAAAAAACATTACTTTGTATACTTCGTTTATTAGATTGGGGTTTTACAATGTACTCAAGTGTATTTCACTTATAAGCAACAGATTTGAAACAGTGAGCAGTACATTGAAAGATTAGGAAGCCGACGTGCAAACCACTTAGCAATTGTCTGTGTGACTGGGATTTTATGTCATATATAAGGTCATTTCACTCATATGACGTGTACCAGCCCAGTTAGTGAACAAAATGTGTTACTATTGGCTTCACAGCCTGTTCTGCAGTCCAAACTGTCAGGAAACACTGTTTACACTATACATTGTAAGTGACGCTTTGTTTGGCTGGGGTTTAACCTCGTACTTAAGGTTGTTTCACTCATATGATGGAAAAGTGTTTATGACAGACCAGCTTCATGTTGCTCCAAGAGCACCAGGGCAACAGGAAGCTACCTGCTATTAAACCACCCTTCATCTGTACTAAGAAATCAACTCATTAAAAACTAGTCACCTACTAAAGTCTCAGAAACATATGGGATAACGTAAGGTCAACTATGTAATAACATAATTAATTTTCACGGATACAATTAAAGGTTATTATGAATAGCCTTTATCCACTGCTCGGAAATACCAACAGGGAGGGCTTAAATGTACAGTACACATGTGTTAAGTACATAACAAGACCCACAGAACCAGTATGAAAGTAGTTTCTCCAGAATATCCAGGTCAGAGGGGTAATTAGGTCAATAGGTCAGGGGTCATTATATTACATAGAAGGTTCAGTCCACAAAGCCCAGATTAACATTACAGATAGCGATGTAGTAGGTTTCTAATTGTCAGAACAAAAATCATAGTATGGTGATTTTATAGCCAAGTTTTGAACAATGGTGTTATTTTGAGATTTGCTAGACATCTTTATTTAAAAATTGTAGAAACTCTTTCACCTCAAACTGTGAGACTGAGTATTATTTGTTTGGGGTTTAACACTGTACTTAAGGATATTTCACTTATATGACAGCATGCCAGCCCAATGGGTGAAGAAAACACCCTTGACACCAATGTCAACAAAGAAGGATGAGACAGGACAAAAACTCCTGTAAAAGCTTGTTTTTTTGTTTGATTGGGGTTTAACGTCGTACTCAAGGGTATTTCACTTATCTGTAAACAATGATACATGGCAGTCCAAGCATATGTTCAGTGTGAACCAGAGTTGAATTTTGATGAATGATCAGGAAACAATTTATATAGGTACACTCACTGAAGGGATAAATAAAAGTCTTCAGTATTTAAGGTTATTTCACTCACATGGGGGGTGACATCTCAATGGGTGAACGAGCACTGACACAGACAAGACGAGACGAATACTGGACATTCAGAAAAAGATCGGCTTCCTGTTCCCCTTTAGCTCTGAGAGCACCAGGGCAAGAGGATTTGTTTGTTTGATTGGGGTTTAACGCTGTACTCAAGGGTATTTCACTTATATGACGATTGCTCCCTCCAGTCACACGCTGCTACTTCACACAACAACATACCTGGCTCCCACTGCAATATCTGAGATGGCATAGAAGTAAGATTTGAGGACCTGTGGATCTTCAAATACTTCATCACCAAATGTATTCAGTCTGGTCAAGACAATCATGATCTTTGAGGCGGTCACCCATTCCTGATTGAAGAGAAAAATAGATCATAGAAAATAACAATAATATGCTGGAAAAAATAACAACCCGAGATTATAATGTATCACATGACTGATTCATTACTGATTCATTGGTGTTTCATTTTCAATGCAGTGCTTTAGAGTATTTACTTATATAACAGACTTATTAACAGTGGTGTACTTTCAAAGAGTGACCAAAACAATCTTTCCCCTACATGTACGCCGTGCTTAGAGTATTTCATTTATATGACAGCAATGTATTCCAACAATAATTGTCACTATTAAACACAACCAAGATGTGAAGCATTTCCATAATGTTGGAAACTTAATAATTTTCCTCCAGTGCTTTTTAAAGACAGCATTGCTACTCTTCAAACAAACTGCCCTTAGTCAAAGGCATAGTGTTAGCCAAAGGCGTGTCAGCCCGAGGGGTGTCTCGGTGTCTTTGAGACACCCAAGAAGCCACTGGAGGAACACTGTTTCAGTAAAATTTAACATTGGAAAGATAAGGAATCAGTAAAATGAGACACCCGGTTTTTGTAAAAATGGTGATTTGAGACACCCTCTTCTTGATTTCTGGCTAAAACCATGGCCAAAGGGCTCTGTGCTCAAGAGTAATTACATATATGACGGTGCCCACCAGGGGCTTAGCCAGAAATTGAAAGTAGGGTGTCCAAAATGGTCATTTTACTTCACTTTTCAAAATGATTGGGTGTCCAATTTTGACAGTTTCCTATCTCCTGCATGTTAAAGTCACATTTAAAACAGAGTGTCCAAATGAGGCAATTGCTCGCTCCAGGGCATCCACTTGGACGGGTGGACAGGTGTCCTTGGTGCCCATTTCCGAAGAGTTCACATCTACTCAACCATAATGTGAAGAGTTTTTCAATACAAACATTTAACTAGAAAATTTATATTCCTCAATTGTTGACAGCTTAAATATACTTCAATTACACTGTCATTAGCCAGAGGGCCAAAATGTTTTACAAGGTAGATCTATAAATACAAATATGTACAGGTAGCCAGTCATTGTATATCAGCTGATAAAGACTGGCTGTAGTTCTACATGAATGATAATCAATGTGCCTATGGCAGTAGTGTAAATAATTTGTTAATTCAACCTTGATACATGGAATGTTAATGAGCAAGTTTAGGAAAAAATATTACGGTCGACTTTGTGTTACAAGAATGCCCCATGCGAGTTTCATCTCAGACATCAGTCTGTTCACTGACAGGGTTTTGATTAAGTTAGTGTTAAGGTTTAAATGAAGTGCCAATGAAATCGTAATAAACAGGCAAATACATATAATGGTCTCAGTGTTATTTCCGACCAGGACAGAGGCCCTCTGTCCGATGGTTAGACACCTGTGCGGGGCTACTACCGTTGATGGGTAACAAGACACCACAGATAAATGGACTGTTATTTTTTTTTTATGACTGAAATTATTTTTGTGTTTGTATAAAGGCCTGTACTGTTGGGTAGAATGCATGGTCCGCACAGGGTCTTCCCATGGTTAATATGCAAACTTATTTTAGGAAGACCCACTTATAGGTTTTGCAAATTGTTTGCAATGTTGACATAAATTTGCATTTTGCTACTGATTTTGACAACTTTTGACAATTCGATCATCAATGAAGTTAGTTTTTATACATGTATGAAGCAATTTTGCTTTATTTTTCATAAATGCAGATTTACGTAATTCAAAAATCAGTAAAGCAGTGGCAAATTGAAATTTGAGGTTATCTCACAAAATTCTAGAGGACCAATTTCAAGGTTACATGTATATGCTGCAAAATATTACAGCACAGGCCTGTGTACATAGACAGCAGCATCCACAAAACCATCTTCTGCAGCCAAGAGTTTTAATCTGAGTATTAACTCTGCATTACAACCTTTGGCTGATTAATCACATATAAATAGAATTACAGCTACGCCCCCTGGTGGATAAAATGACCAAGTTTCAAGTTAAAGCACTGATAATGTATGTTGAATGTTATACTTTAGTTTCAACAATTTTCAACTTTGTAAAGCACTACTGGTGCATATACCGTCACATTACGGAGAGTTGCTGTGTCAGGGTGGGTGCATACACAATACTCTCATCGAGTTGGTTGAATACCCCAAACACTCCTTTTTTCAACAACACTTCACCACTTTTATTATTGACTATTGCTGTCATTTTTACTAGATGAGTCCTCTCGTCCACAACATCTATTTGGTTGCGTAACATTCTCACGCATTCAATCAATCGCTTGGAAGCTGAGTCCGAGTATATGCGTATAATCCACCAAGCTTGTAATGCAGAGCAGCTCAGAATAAAACTCTTGGCTAGCAAAGATGCCACAAAACCTAAACCATTGAACTAAGGAGCTCCAGTAACAATACAGTAGAAAACAGAACAATCATTAGATGCAAACAAAAGAAGCTTAACAGATTGTCTTTGTATTGCCTTCTAAGTTTATGTACATTATCATTTATGGTAACAGGAAGCTGCAGTGTTTAATGCCAATCAATCCAAAATACTTTTTTTATTCCTATTATAAAAATGTAAAAAAACTGACCTGTAATTCAGGGCTGTTGTCAAAGTTATAGGCACTAGGTCGTCCAACGAGTGTACTGAAGGCGACAGTACCTCCAGTTAGTGGGGAGATATCACTGTAATCGTCCGTACATACGGCACGCGCTTCATTTCCTCGACGGATAACCTCATCTCTTTCCATGTTGAATGTGGACTCGCAGGATGCGCTGTAAAATTGGAATGGTTCCCAGTCAGAGTCTTCCCTTGTTTTCTTGTAAATCACAAAACTTTCCGGCCGACTGGACTGGAACCGAATCCTTACGTAAGTAATATCATAGGCTTTTTCTGAAAATAAAAAAGAGAGATACGGGTTAAGTTTTATTTGGTAAATTCAAATTAACAATACAGCTACTAGCCGCCAGAATATTGCAAGGGTCATTAATTTTTAAATATAATCTAACACCAGGAAGAATTTGAAAAAAAATCCTTGCACTTCAAAATTTAATATATTTGTTTGCTGGGAATGTAGAGTCAAATTCAAGGGTACATGTATTTTACTTATTTGTCGACAATCCGTCGTCATATAAGTGAAATACCCTTGAGTACGATGTTAATAAACCCCAATCAAACAAACAAACAATATTATATCACAATAAAAATACACTGCAAACAAATTGAGCTCCAATGGAATTGAAAAACTAATCTTCCTCCAGTTTGAAGTAACATTAGTATCAAAATGCTCGGCATACTACCCTCAGGACTATTAAAGTACATGTGTAACTGTCTTATACAGGATATACCTTTATTATTTCTTTGAGAAAACCCTACAAATTAAAGATTGAAAAATTGAGATTTCAGATTTGTATTAAATTAATTTTAAAGTAGGTTATTTCATAATTAGTACCCTATATTTTAATACCATGAACATGCAACAGAATGAGATCAACAATAAAACATTCACATTTCCAAAAAATTATTTTGAAGTTGACACAGAAACTTCAGAGATGATATCCTAATTTGTAACTGACAAATTTACAAAAGACATAAGGAGGTTCATGTAAAACAATTTATTTATTTTGACAGCTGTCTTTTAATAAATATTAATATAATACAAATGAGTTCTAAAAACTATCTTGCCCCTACCTGTATCTCTGTATTTAGATTGATTGATTGGTGTTTTACGCCGTGCTTAAATAAGGGTATTTCACTTATATGACAACCGTGTATTCCAACAATAATTTACACTAGCACAATCAAGATGTGACAGTGAAGCATTTCAATAATGTTGGAAAGTTAATTTTCCTCCAGTGCTAAGTGAAGACAACATTGCCACTCTTTAAACAAACTGATGTGAAGATGTGAAGCGTTTCTATAATGTTGGATTGATTGATTGATTGGTGTTTTACGCCGTGCTTAAAGGTATTTCGCTTATATGATAGAAGTGTATTCCAACAATAATTGACACTAGCATAACCAAGATGTGAAGCATTTCAATAATGTTGGAAAATCCTTTTTCCTCCAGTGCTATTAACGTCCTCCTTAGCCAGATGGCTATAATGTTGGAAAGTTAATTTTCCTCAAGCGCTAACTAAAGACAGCATTGCTTCACTTCAAACAAACTGCCGTTTAATAGCCAGAGGGCTCTATCTGTATTTATAAAAAGGCTTTTACATGCATGGGCAGGGAAATCAATACACATGAAGCTGTCCTAAAACCACAATTATAGTAACAATCATTGACACTACATGCACCCTTATAAGGGCCTTATTTAAGTAAACTTTCATGTAAATGAAAGATTCAAGTCATTATACATTGTCTTTTATTGGAGTATTTCTTGCGTTGTTCTGATGCCCCTCTAAGATCCCTTTTCTGGGTTTATTCTAATGCTCTATCTGCTAGTACTGGGTTTAACAATATTGAGGTTAGGAGGTCAGACAGTTTTACAATGGGGCTCTGCAGGGGTACATACATGTGCTTACAATGCATTTACTACTCGACTCACTACCAATATTGACATTGATATTATATTTTGAATAAATAAATAAATAAATGATCTGTATGATGATAGGATTCCAAGCAAAATTTAAGAGAACCCAAAAAAGCATAGGGGAATTAAAAACATTTTGAATAAATATATTATTCTTTTAATGAACAAAACCACGACTACATTTTGTTTATGATTTACCTGAAGACCCCAAAGCCGATATAATGTCACAATATTTCTAATCATATTATTGAAACTATAATATTGAAATTTTAATGCTTTATTTTTTTCCAGAGGATTACACACAGTCAAGAGACTACTAGGTGGTCTCCTATAATATACATGTACAAAATGCAAGCTTGGCTAATATCAGTTTTTTTAAATGAGCAGACATGAATGAAAATCATTATTTTGAATGAGTGTAAACAGGTTTTAGGCAAGTTTTCAACTTAACATCTATATGTACTTGTAGGTACATACATGTGCATGTTAAAGACATAAGATAACTGCAGGGTGGTTTTATGGGAGAGTTTGCCTGTTTGGTTGTAAAGTCAATATACAATTGAACACCAACAACAAGGGCGTAGGCAGACACCCGTCCACCTGGACACCCTGAAATGAACAATGGCCTCATTTGGTCACCCTGTTAAAAGAAACTTTAACATGCAAGGGATAGGACATCTGTCAAATTGGACACCCTCTCATTTGAAAAGTAAAGCAAAATGACCATTTTTGACACCCTACTTTTGATTTCTGGCTAAGCCCCTGACCAACAAACAACCTGAATGAATAGTTGCTTAAATGTGACATGAAAAATGGATTTGTTATGTTGGGTTTGTTTGTTTGTTTGGTTGACTGGGGTTTTGCGTCATACTGAAAGGTATTTCACTTATATGAGAACGGATTGTCCACTTTAGACTGTTCCTTGCCTAATTCAGTAAAAACGGCAGGATTTGTTTGTTTGTTTGTTTGATTGGTGTTTAACGTCGTACTCAAGCATATTTCACTTATATGACGACGGAGACAAAAA
>JAVFBX010244835.1:0-10272 GCA_034783855.1 Mopalia kennerleyi | reverse complement strand
TTCGGGCATACCAAAATAGTTAGACCACTGGTTTAAACTTCTGGTTTAAGCTAAACCGGCTTTATGCATACGGCCCTAAGTGTTTTAACATTTGGCAATGGCGTATGTGACAAAAGGCCTTCAGTTTGTAGCGTAGAACAAATTTATGTTTGAAATTCATCAAGGAATCGAATGCACGACCTTCAGAGTTAGTCACCGAATCGGCAACAGTCAATGCCGACACATCCCACCAGATATACTTCTTACTTTTATAAATTAATAATTAAATATAATGGAAAGATGTTTGTATACGGGTAAACTTAGTATTTAAGTTGAATAGTAAGTCGATATACTGAACTTTACTGATATTTTCGACCTTAGTACCTGATTGAAAGAGATATAAAGTTTGGTACAAAAATATTGAATCGTTCTCTAGATAGGCCTCGACACCCAAACATATTGCACATATAAACCTTTATGATTGCAATGTTTAAATTAGGTATACGCTGTAGAAGCGTAAAAATAGGAAAAGGCAAAACTAGGTACCTAAGTGAACCTCATATACAATAAATTAACCAACACATTGATCGGTTCTTGAGAGAGGTTCATGACAAAAGTATTGCACATTAACATTTGACCATTAGGATGAAAATATGCAAATTGGATATGCGCTGAAAAAAAAGCAAAAATAGGCAAAGGCGGACCTAAGTACCTGATTGAAGGAAATACAAAGTTTGGTCAAAAAAATGATGAACGGTTCTCTAGATAGGCTGCGGAAACGAAATGTATTGCCCATATTAACATGTCACATTAAGGATTTGTATATGCAAATTAGGTACTCGCTGTTGAAACGTAAAAAAATAGTAAAAGGCACAACATAAGAACCTGGTTCAACAAAATACAAAGTTTGGTAAAAATATCGAACGTTTCTGTAAAAATTAGGCTCCGGAAACTAAAGTATTGCACATTAACACTTGACCTTTAAGGTGGCAATATGCAAATTAGGTATGCACTGGAGATATGTAAAAATAGGAAAAGGCATAACATAAGTACCTGATTAAAGGAAATCCAAAGTTTAGTAAACAAATATTGAATAATTCTCAAGATACGCTCTAGTAAACAAATGTTTTTCCCATATTAACATTTACCTTTAATGTTGCAATATACAAATTAGGTATTCGCTGTAGAGACGCAAAAATATTAAAAGGCATAACCTAAGAACAAAACAAATATTGAACGGTTGTAGAGATATGATCCAGGCACCATAGTGTAACGGATGGACGGACATTTGAAGCGCTATATACCCCCAAAATAACGATATTATGGACTTAAATGGAAAGGACACTGATTTTACAGATTTTTTAGATCAACTAATTAACGGCTGTGCTTATTCAATTGCAAGTGTAATACAGGTGGTTGTGTATCAAATATGGAATAAAAATATCGATATCGAAAATCCGTTGTCTTTCCCTTTAACATCGCACACACTGCTATTTAACTCTATGGTTGCCTACCACCGGGTAAAGGGACGTGATTAACATGTCCAGATATGGCACCGTTCAGTCGATACTAAAGAAGGCGCCGCACAGATTGACCCACCGTAACCTTGAATCGCTTTACAATGATTTAGCATCTTACTTTCCAGGAAAATGTGTGAATTTGTTAGACCAGGAAAAGTGGTAATTGGGCTACCTTCTGTTCGCCTCTATGTGGACATACTTAAGGCCTAACCGTCGGAAGCCAGATGCTAGAAGGTGTACTATAAAATCATGGAAAGAGAAGAAAATATTTGTAGCCAGATGCTAGAAGTTGTACTATCAAGTCATTGAAAGAATATACAAATATTTGTAATAATGCATCATTTCATTCTCCTTACAATTCCTTAGGATACGTCTTGAATTGTTAGTCCAGGAGACACCTAGAGCATATTGGGCTATATCTTCTGCTCCCCTCGTCTCTGCAAAATTGTCTATGAGCATATTTCAGACCTACCCGGCGGTAGCCAGATGCTAGAAGTTGTCAAGTCGAGAAAAGAGAATATTACATCTCACGCAATTAATTAAAGGCTCATATTGTTCACATGAGATTGCAGACTTTCCTCTAATTCTGGTTACTTGACCTACTTCCTAGACTGCGGATTGTAGTTATATAAAAAAAATCTCCTCATTATCGAAGGAAGTCAGCCGTATTGTTGGTATTGAGAATTAACCTGTTTTGAAGTGCATTTTGGTCCAAGACTTTAGGTCGATTGATTGACAGACAATTATCTTAACGTCATGTTTTTTTCCTTCTCATTTTAGAAAGAATCAAATTCGTTATTGTCTGAAATTGTTAAAACTCAGAATTTAACTGCGATTCGCATATATTGAAGTTTGTTTATTTTCTATTGGTGGGGGGTAAGAGGGTGATCTGAAGGGGAGTGGTCGGGAAGAGAGGAGGATGTAATGACCATACTATCATAATTACCTAGTTTAAGGCCAGATAATTAGAATTTACTAAAATATTCTAGCGAAATTCAAACAAATTGTCAGGTTGAAATGTTATCAGACATCACGGGGTCAAGCGGTTGTAATCACACTGGACACATGACGGATTCATAAATAAAAAGCTTCTCCGTAATATAAGCCCTTTATCAATGTGCAAGTCTGGATGTTACGCTACCCTCTGATTGAGGACTAAAATGCTGTCAACGCTACTGCTCGTTTCGCACTTTATCCAACTCACGGTTGCTTTTTGAGTTACTAAAACTCGGTGATAGTTTAGGCATTTTTAAACTGTGCAAACGTTCTGACCACAGTGTAGTTGAGGGGACGTGAAGTAAATGTGGTAAACACTAATTAATCAAACCCGGTTATTATATATCATCGTTCCAACAAATAACAGTAGTGAAGCAGCTTGATCCGTGCTGGAGCGTCTCCGATATGGATCCGAAAGTCTTTGTTTGCTCGGTCAACAACATATTCTGATTAATAAAATATTCAATTATCTACTAAAATATTGGGCCTTTTGTTAATCAAGCTCCCACGTAGCAAGAAAATGTTTCGTGCAAGTGACGTTAGTAACGGGGAAATCTAAGACAAAGACACCCCAGCACAACAATGACTATCTTTTTCTGTTGGAGATATCATGAATAGGTCCGTGATATCGAAATTAAATAATATAGAGGGACAAATGAGATGGCCGCTCGGTGAACACTAAAAGTCCACATAAAAAAGACTTGAAATACAAACAAGTAAAGAGAACAGGTTGTATAACCAGGTTGTTGTTCAGACATATAGATACAGGGCCCTAAACAAATAGCTAAATCAAACCATGTGTCTACAACATAATCAACGCATACAGGCAAGAATCGGTGCTGTGATAATTGGAACTGTGTGCCATCCGCTGATTATTGGATATGTGTTGTCCGTGAGATCCTGTGTCCATCAAAACAAACATATATGTAAAAAAGGCCCTGACAGTCACCGTTTATTTCAGGGATAAGCACAAGCGGCTTCACTTTAGCATGTCAAACCGTACCCTGCAAACGTTCAGTCCCCTTACATTTCTAAAGAAATTGTCAAATTGTTTATTGCTTATTAACGGCATATTGCTTGTTAACGCACAGATTTCCGAGAACAAATACAAATATAGGGAATAAGTAAAGGTGTCGAAAACCAATCCATCAATCAATCAATCATCCAATCAGTGTCATCATAACTCTTTGGCTTGTGAATATGTTGCCTAGTCTGTTGAGTTGTATAATGTTTACTTCTGCACACTTAATCTAATGCTGATTGATTAGGATAAGATGTTGTGGACAAATAGCCAATCGGAGAGAAGTTTCCAACGAGTAAATGTCGAGCCACACACAACCGTTAAACAACATTTGAGCGGCTCGGGATAGCCAAAGAGTTAAGGCTAATCTTTATCTGTTTGAAATCCGCAGTGTATTGTTATTCGTGGGTTATCTGGCATATATGCGCGTTAAACGTTCAAAGGCACTAGACCTAACCAGATTTAGACTTATGGTATCTACAATACCGGCTAACAGCACTTGGTATTCTTATTGATTAATAATGGTATATGAAGACTAGATGTTGTACATTAGTTTTATTTGTATCTAAAGCTTAAGTACGTGATATTTCCTGTTACGGTATATCGATATCTACCATGGTCAGACGCCTTCGCTTAATTACCCCATTTGCTAATGCTGTATACCGTGCCAATAAATCTGGGTACCAATTGACATCCGGGAACTATCAGTCAATCTTTTGAATAGAGAAATACTACCAGATGGTATCGGTTATCACTTAGACGTAAAGTGTTTGTCACCAAACTGTTCACCCAATTTTGCTTAGATAGCGGAGGGAAATAAATCACAATGCACTTAAGGATAGAGTTAAGCTATAGCAACCGTGGCTAGTCTTATTTATCAGGATGTCAATTTCTGACACTCGTATTCTTTCAACAAATTGAATCAAATTTCATTGTGGGACAGAAGACGAAATAACATCAAATTTGATGAGACCAGTAATGTTCGAAACATTCTCCCTAAAAAAAACCACTGAAATTATTCAAATCCAAACTACCTCATCACATTCGGATGGACTTTTTGACGACGGCCGTGTTTCTTTCAACTAAGAATTGTAAATAATGGATGATGCTGTAAAACATGTCCAAAAGGACGTGCGCTGTTAAACATGTCCAAAGGGACTTGGTCAAGCAAATCTTAAATGTTATCCAAACTAAGACGGAGATATAAAAAGCTTAACTTAGGCATGTGTGTAATTTAAACAACCATAACGCTCTTACATAGTCACACAGTCTCGCCTATATTGCTTACAAACAACTGAATTATGTAGTATTGATTCGTGTCGTGAAACCTAGACATTGGACACGCTGTGTTGATTTTGTGAGTAGTTTACTTTTTTATTCAGTTGACATGTGTGAAATAAGTTATGACTATTTATCGAACTGGCCTCATATTTGAACCGAATCAAAGAGGTCGACACAGCTTTTTGTGTTTGCTTTATGATTAATCCGGTTATCAACCCAGGGTATTTTCCGTATCACCTAGTTATATGATCAGATTGAGGATATTGATAAACCAGCCAGCAATAAACAAAATTGTTCGTATTGACACGTGAGCTATGTGAGCTAGCAAGGAACAATGTTAACAAATTGTCCGTACATGAATGCTTGACATATTATAATAATATGATATTGATATAACATGATACTTCCATCGCATAATTTACCCGGTCAAATACAGAAATGTTAAACAAATCTAAACGAGACTCCATTGACTAGTGTTTATCGACGCGTAAAAACATATGCTTTGTAACCGTCGCTCGTGTTTCTTGTGTACTATTTCCAAGATTAAAGCTGACATTGATTTTACTGACATGATTGACAGTAAATATTCAACATTCCAAATCCTTATTTCACAGTACGTCACGTAATCTACGATGTTGTTTATTCCCAGCCCATCGAAAGAACTGTATATATGACGGAATTATTTGTCCAAGTTGTTGGTCCATCTGCCAGGGTCCATGATTGGATACATCAAATCCATAATTACCCATGGCCTATTGAATATGTCCTAGATGACCCACAATGTTTTGAAACTATTCATATTAGCATAATAAAAGGCCAAGCTTTGTCTGGAATGAAACACTAAATGCGAACCAACAAACTGGCCATTTTGTCTCCAAACCACCCCCCAATCAAAGTAACGTGTTCATACAAACACTTGGATACTTCCATTGCTACACTCCCTTTGATACCCTATGTAAATAACCTCTTAGTAATATGTTTAAGTGACTGTCAGTTCTTCGGAAATACATCAATTATCGACACAGCATCGCCTCAATTTACTACGGTAACCCACAGTGGAAATATAAAACAGATAGAAAGGGTACAGACATAAATGTATTTTATTGCCATAAGGGAATATTGGGCTTTTTGTATTTGATTTTCAATCCGGCTAGTCGCTAGGTAAGTTTATTTATGACCTCCTTTTAGTAAGCTTACTTGAATAGTAACTAATGCCATCTGGATGCTTTTTGATATATAATTGTCGCTCAGCGTACCTACTGCGGTAAACAACACGCAAACCTTTTAACCCACCCTCCAAACAAATTTTTTTCGGTAAAAAAAGTAGGAGCGCCAAGTTTCATTAACAGGAAGACATGATTGCTAACTATCAGATATTCCGTCAATAAAAAAAGTACCCATATTGTTTTAAACCAATTGCTGTGCTGACTTATGTTTTGAACGCAAATCATTTTGATTCTGGAGAAATTGATCAAATATTCAGACAAGATTTCCAACTCATACACATTGGTTTAACAAACCCTGCGAACTTGAAATCATTTATATTATAATGATTCAACGCACACGACGATAACGTCAGGGAAACAGCTTAAAATATACTATTGAAACAAAGCCCGAGTTTTCTAGTCGACAGGATTTAGTGACATGATAATAGAGTAACTTTGATTTCCCGTGGGATTTATTGACACAGCGGCGTAAACAATAAAGTGAGTCGTCCAACTGTATTTTATCGGCCAGTCTGCGGTCATACTGTCCAGGGCTATAAGCAAAGAAACCAACACTGTAAGGTTGTGAACGTGATGTGCACACGAACAAACTTTTGTACATTTGACCGGCAAATCTAATATATTTTAACTATCTCTAAGCTAACGCTATCATATAATATCGAACTAACGCATACATCAGCCGCCTGCTTGCGATGGGCCGTTTATTTGAAGAGAAGCAATGCTGTCTTTAGTTAGCACTGGAAGAAGATTTCATGTCTGAATCTAACAACAAGAAGCAAACAATAATTATGTAATGTATATCTCGACATTTTCTTCAACAGTTTCATCACTTATATTGAATAACACAAACCTGAGGAAGGAGCCAGACAAATTAAATTGAACTTAATCGGCACATGTATATAGAGAAACAAGTATGTCATACAGTTTTATCGTTAAATCTAAGTTGGTCTCTCTCTCGAGATCCGGTCAGAAGATTTATCCCGCGTAGCTATTTACCTATGGAGCCATTGTCTGGTTGCTATTGGTCAGATAAACGCATTCACCAGCCGGACTATATGGTAGACGATTTAAGCTGTCAATTAACTCAAAGACTTGTCCATTTTTCTTCTCTGTAATAGTGTCTATGTTGGTGAATATTTGACACAATTCTCTGTGTCCCATGCGTATTTGGCAAAGTAGCATTATGCTTGTCAACTATTCTAATACGGTGGCATGTATGTGGGTAAAATTTCTCAGAGATCGACATTATACCAAGATCAATTGAAAGCTTCAAATGTCAGTCACAAGTTTGCTCCCACGCTCTCATTCAACAAACTGTATCCAAGTTGTTGTCAGGTTATTGCTTTTGATCATCGTGTTTTGTTGTTAATATTTTTACCCTATTCGTAGAACGCGAAAACATTTTGTAAATTCCAACATGAATTTACATACAATTGACACATTGCAGACTGAAAGGATTTTATCGATCTACCAACCATGTTTACGTCCAGCACAGCAGACACTTGCTTAATCAACGTTCTCGATGACATCGTTGTTGATAAAGTTAATATTTTCAGGGCAGATATAGAAAGAACAATTACCAATGTTCTTCTATGTGTTACACTTACAGGTGGAACTATTGCAAACATTTACTTTGTTGGCAATGCGCCCCTATAAAGTGTAAAGAACAATGATGTGGACTCAAAGTTGGCCTCCACAGGTAAATGTGTTAATTTGCCAGGCCAGGAAACTCATAGATGGCACCTCGTGCTAATTGACCTACATTCTGTTTACCTCGTCTCTGCGGAATTCCGTATGAGCATACTTCAGATCTAACCGTCTGTATCCAATTGTTAGGCGCTGTACTATCAAGTCAAGGGAAGAGAAGAAACAAATTTGAAGTATTACATCTTACCCAATTAATATAGGCTCATTTTGGTCGCATGAGATTGGAGGCTTTCCTTTAATTCTGATTAATTAACCTACTTCCTGGTAGGCCGAATGTAGTTAACTAGTTATATATAAATTTCCTTATTATCGAAGAAAATCAGACCTATTGTTGATATTTGGAATTTACTTGGTTTAGACATATGTTGACCCATTTACCTGGCAAGGTTTTAGGTTGATTTATTGACAGGTAAGTATTTTACGCCATATTTTGCCAAACGAAATCAAAACTTGCATTTTCGAAAATTCATCAAAACAAAAAAAATTTAAATTTAGTCATTAATATCCTCATATATTTTTAAAACAAGAAAGTTTTTGTATTGTATACTTTGGGGAGTTGTAGAAGGGTGAGGGGTTTTATCCCTGTGCAAGGGTGTCGCCCTATCAGATGATTTATCGCAAACCTCTTGTCAACGATACAGCTCCAGTCACACGTTGATTTGTAGATGTTATTACGCCAAAGCAAATATCCAACTCACCGATTAGTTGTCAGTCTGTTAAGTTCGGTGATATTAAAAAACCAAGCCATGTTGGCCATTTTGGAATTTGCGCTATAAATCATAAAAACTAATAAAATGTAGAAATTGTGCAAATATTCTGACCACAGTGTAATTGAGATGACGTGAAGTATTTGGCAAACACTAATTAACCAAGCCCGGTTATTATCAGTTTTCCAACCAATAGCATTAGCGAGAGTAGCATGGTCCGTGCTAGAGCGTCTAGATCCGCAACTAGTATGGTCCGTGGTCTATTGAAAATAAAATTTGCAAAATAGTTCAAAAGTTATTCTACACGCCAAACTGTAGCTTGTTCTTGATTTGATATGGGTCTTACGTCATATTCAAAAGGTATTTCACTTGTGACGCTGATTGTCAATTGTAAACTGCTATCTGCTAAAATACGGTGGAAACCGCGATTAAACCCCATAAAACCCAACTCGCGATTGCCGTTGTAGCAGCGTCTGAATCATTCATATACCTGATGGTGGACAGTCGGACTCAAACCCGTGGACGGTACATCAATAAGGGACTATTTATCAGATCCGCATATTACTAAGCCCCGGCCGCGCACCCTCCAGAAACAATTGGATAGTGAAGCAATCAGGTTAGTATTCTCAATCTGCTATTTGTGAACGCAGCAATGTTTCGTTTTCTGGTTGTGTTATAATTCGAGCAGTGAGCAGTGACTGTAACCTCCAATTTATTTCTGTCATTATTAGTCCTGCGTCCGACTGACGAACTGGGTAACAGGAATGCCAACGAAAATTGCCTTCGTTTGTCTTGATTTCCCTCGGCAGTTTGATTGCATTATCTTGTCAAAAACATGAGAATATATTATTTGTATCAATACCCACGTCTAAACACTGTTAATTACGTAGGTTTTTTTATATACAGACAAAATGTTTTTGCTGGCAGCAATATGATATAGCATTATTTTAAATTAGACATCGGGCCAAGCATTAACATATTACGTATAATGAAATACAGATACTGGTGCCAAACAAAATTCTCCAAATAAAGCAGAAATAGAGCATAAAACCCATTGTCAAGACAGACATTTGCGTTAATTGAGATCATGTCAGCTCAACATGATTTGCCAGTGTACGCAGTTTGTTGTCTTCTGAAACCAGGTCAACTTATTACATGAAGAAGATATATGAAATAAAAGTGAACATCATTTGTTTAAGAAGTCTGTTATACAACATAATGTACATCATTTGTTTAAACTGAAACCAGGTCAAATGAAAATGATATCTGAAATAAACGGGCACGCTTTTGGTTAGGTTTGAGAATTGCATTTGTTTGCTTTTGGGGGATGTTATCGGATAATACTGTTGCCCTATCTTCAAATATCCTATGATTTTGTATTAAGGCTAAATGAAGGGTAGGTTGTGTCGAGAAGCGGGAGGCATGATGAATTACGTAACCTAATCCTGATTCAAATGTACAATTACAAACAGAAAGAGCATGTTGTGTACGAAATATCCACAAAAGACGCTTGTCTCGTTGCTTTGAACAGAAGGCAACTTAATCGACAAATGCCAATTTTCTGCTTTTAAACATGCATTGATGACATTTTGTTTTAATGATGTGTAACATCGGCTGATATCACAAGTTCAAAAGTTAACGTGTTAACCAGTGATTAGGAGTTTGACGCAATGGCCGCTGTTAAATAGTATTATGTGTTCAATTAAATAATGTCTGTTACACTGAATGTACCGACACATTTAACATGTCAAATGCGATCTGAAATCCCCTAGTAACCTCATTTAAATCGTGGAAATACGAATCAAGTATCGGTTGTAAAACCGCCATTTTGCTCT
>JAVFBX010244824.1:0-10272 GCA_034783855.1 Mopalia kennerleyi | reverse complement strand
TTCTAACTTCGGCTTCTTCAGAAAAATAAGTATAACTCATTCGATTCTGTAATTACAACAAAAGTCCGTATTTTGGGAGCTAGTGCCTCTTTAACATTATGTGTATTTTGTGATAAAACGTAGCATATAATGTTAATATTTGTGTGTATTTTAATGGCCTATTGGTGTATTTAACATAAATTATGTGTACAAAATACCCCAGAATACACAAGGTAGGCAGGTGGTATGACGTCCAAGGTGCCGTGAGCATTGCATGCAAGGACTACCGCGTTCACGGTCATATAAGTTAAACATTTTTGAGCACGGCGTTTAACACATATTAACCTTTCCCACATAGGGCTATATAGAGAACTAGGCAGCAAAATACCCGTTGTCTGTACCATAAAAACACCGAAGTACCCACTAATTCGGGTGTTTCTACAGTGCGATGTAAAGGCAATATATAGCTGTTCTTGAAAATACCGATCTGGACACACTTCAGACAGCGTCTGGACATTTTGTTTATATCGTACATATCGCAATCTTAGGCAAGGCAGCCATTAAAAATTAGAAAAGAATTTGTCTTGCGAAGTTTCAATGAACCTTGAGTGAATGACCACTATTGTTGCCAGTACTGAAATGTATACCCTGTCTTATCTATTGCAGACGATCTCATCCCGATGGCTTTCAAACCCTTCCCTCCACGTGCCACCAAAAAACCCCGCTTACTGACTCCAGAAGATATAGAGAGTTTGGTATCACGTGTCAGCCAACCGACAGTGTCGTCTTGTCGCCGTTCTGTGCTCTGGTCAGGGGAGAGACGCCAGTTTGACAGACAATTTAAGGCCGATCACACGGAGTTCAGAGAGCGACCTTATAATTACTATCAATATCCCACCTTAAAGGTAATCAAAACACTCTTTAAAAAATGTTTCTTTGAGGGTTCATTAGAAAAGATCATGGTTATATATGGAACCATTACGACAAAAACGGTTCTTTGGTATAGAAATAAAGGGACAAATGCTTGGAACAGCTGCTGTGGGAGTTCCATACAGAACCAGAAAGAGTTCCACCTGAGCCATGACTGAAGAACCTTAAAAGGTTCCATAAGAGTCGTATTTCTCTAACAGTGAATATGATTCAAACTAGATCTAAATAGTTCACCGTTATCGCAGATGAAATCTGACAAATTCATATGTGAAACAATTTCGATTGGTTGGTCTAAACTAACCAATCACAGAGTTGCTCTTTTAAACTTGATGCTGATTCTAGCTGACTCATTGTGTGTTAGTTATATCTTTTGATTGGATAATTGCGACAATGACCTTTTAAGTTTATGGCACTAGCAAAACTCTTCAGTTAAGCATCATGTATAGCATTTTATCTGAGAGGCAATTCTAGCGAAAATCTATCCTATAATTATGGATTACCGAAAATGAAAAGTGCAATGTATAATATATTATACAGTTATCCTTTTGGCAAACTGTCCATTTTGTTTTTAGAGTTTTAGAATATGTTAAGTAAATCTAAATGATTATCCAATATTTACGAACATCGGAATGACAATTCATAATCAACTTCCTTTTCTACAAATTAATTTACCCAACGTGCATGAGTATCTTTGACCGCAAATTTTGTGACCGTGAGAACTTCGGGATGGTTCGGGATGGTCGGAGCCTCATTGATTTGATTCACAAAAATTAGATTAATACGAAACCGTGGAAAGGACATGGTAAAATAAAAAAGAATTAAACCAGAGTGTCAAAAAGAAAATTTTCTTAACTAAAATATGTTAACTTGGGGGATATATTTTCCGCCGTGTTAGCCAGCCAATGAGACAATTTCTTTAAGAAAAGCTGCCGAATGATTGGCTATAACGACACTATCTGGGAGTAAATTAATTCCCCCTGTGTTACATTTATAACGAGAAAAATGGTATTTTATAGACACACACATTTTTTAAATTTTTTTTTGTAATTCTAAATTGCTCTTTCCGCGATAACCAGCATCAAAGACTAGAGCTAAGTCGGGGGTGATTATTTCCCCTGTGATAGCTAGCCAATCAAAACTCAGAACTGAATCGGGGAAAATTAATTTTGCTCCAGATAGTCGTCCAATCACGTTTCACTTATGGCGAGGCGGTTCAAAACGGTAACAGGGGTTAGCGAGTCTTTAGCAACAAGGAGGCAGATTGGATAGTTAAGAAATATATGGTCGGCGTGAACAGGTGCTTTTGTGACTAAGAGACAGCCGTGTGGTGCTCCGTGGAACATGTACATTCATTAGTTGTAAAAATTCAACAAGCTGTCAGAAAATGGCGTTTGATTCGTTGACTAACACGAGGGAAATTAATTTTGCCCGACTTAATTCTGAATTCTTAATGGATGTTATCGCAGAGGAAATTAATAAACCCCTACTTGGCTCTGGGATCTGATTGGGTCAGTATCACGCGGGAAATTAATTTAGAATAAAAAAACTCTCTTTTTTGTGTGTCCTTAAAAACAGAATTTCAGTTCATAAATGCAACACGGGCAAAATTAATTTACTCTGCACTGCATGGTGTCGGTATTTTTACCAGTGGGTTTATCGTTTATCTCGAAGATGAAATTTGACTGGCTTGCTAATAAGGGGCAAAATAATGAAACCCCTCCCCAATTAACGTAATTAAGTAAAGATTTTTTTCGCGAGACGGACAAGCATTTTACATTTTTCTAGTCACATACATGTTATCGTTGAATTTATTTTAATTTTAATTTATTGTATCCCATTTTTCCATAGAAGCACTATCCCGGGACGTGGAGAGTTGGGAATCGTGACGAAATAAGCACCATCGTGGAGAGATTATGCCGACCGAAGAGATCATCGCGCGTGAGACAACGAGATTCCCACCTTCCTCCAACTGGAAACACTCATTTAGTATCGATTAGAGCTTAAATTTCATAGACTTCACGAACAAGCTTATTTACAAGTTGTAAAGTGGACACCAATGCATTGTTCTAAAAATTGCTTAAGATTATGCCTTGAATGTAATTATATTGCCGGAGACAAAAAAGAAAACACCCTTTTTACCACGTGGTCTCACCTCTGTCCTTGGCTTACTGAAGTGGAATAATGCGAGCTACTTCATACAAATAATACAAGGTTTTACATACAGGAACGATTGGATATCAACACATCAAGATTAAAAAGACAGGAGCGATTGGTTTCCAATTCAGCAAGTTTAAAAAGACAGGAGCGATTGGTTTCCAATTCAGCAAGTTTAAAAAGACAGGAACGATTGGATACCAACACATCACGGTTGAAAAGACAGGAACGATTGAATACCAACACATCACGGTTGAAAAGACAGGAACGATTGGATTCCAACACAGCACGGTTGAAAAGACAGGAACGATTGAATACCAACACATCACGGTTGAAAAGACAGGAACGATTGGATACCAACACATCACGGTTGAAAAGACAGGAACGATTGAGAACCAACGCATCAAGGCTAGAAAGAACGTTAAAAATACAGGCCCGTGATCCAGGTGTAGATCTACTATTAGAAGAACTGAACTGACACTCAGCAATTGGTAACTGGTAACTTTTAAACCAAAAAAAAAACATTACGCAATTTGTTCGGGACATGCATGCGGTGTAATACAAGGATACAAATGTGAAGGTGGTCGTGTATAAAAACTAAACCTACAATAAATGTGGATTTAAATACATGGTGGCGCATGTAAATACTCTTGACTCGAAAACCATTTCGTATAAAAAAAAGAAGCAAGGATGAAAAGGTTGTTTCAACGAGATTTTAACGTTTTGACATGGACCTTGGAGTATCCTTGAGAGATCTTGCCAATTCTAGTTACGGTCCAATTTTGTTTACCTATTGACCACGGATTGCCTCGCTAGTATATCCAGTAGCGGTACGGCGTCGAGTATATAGTGGGCGGCTGTGGTACTGTAAACATCTCCCCGGCTAAGTGACAGGTTCATCCATCATTGATGGTTAGAATTAGCCGTATAATTTGGACGTGCTTACCGTCCCTTGACAATTAGGAGGATTAACAATGCAGATTGACGTTCAGATATCTGTTTGACACGACATCCGGTTTGCTAGTCGGAAAACAACATAAGTGTACCTCGAGGGTCTGTATAAAGAAAGGATACCTGGTGTAGCTATATATGTATTTACAGAAGGGAGTTTATAATACGAGCAGGGCTTTTGGTATTATTAGCATTGTACAACTAAGAAGTCGAATTTCATTCAATTCATCCACGACGGTGTTAATTTGAAATAGTTATGTTTTATCAGTGTTTAGTATTCGGCATTCATCCGTTCGATGGGTCAACCACAACAGAATGATGTTATCTATTGACATAGTTCATTAATGTAATAATGCCAAAACTTAAAAAAAAAAAAATGAAAAAAAGAGCAAATCATATTATAATAGTTATATAGGTGCAAAAGTAATTTATCCTGAAAGAACATCTTTCCTTTATGATTTTTTGATTGGGATTTAACGCCGTACTTAATAAGGTTATTTCACTCGCATGACGGCGTGCTAGCTCAAAGGATGAAGGCAACCACCTTCGAAGCCACAGGCAACAAAAAAAAAAAGGAGTCCGGACAAATATAGGACATGGTACAAAGACCACACTCCCAGATCGGCTTCAAATTGCTTTCTAGATCTGGGACCAGGGGCTGCTATTACATTTAATCCGGCATTAGATGACGCCACGCCAAGTTGAAGCTCTATCCCTAATCCGGTATTAGCAATTGAATCTGGTGTTAGCAGCCAAAAGCCTTTCGAGCCACTGGACACTGGACCCAGGGTAAAATAAAGCTACCCCTGAATCCTTAATTCTGTATTAACTCTTGTGTATTGATCTCAACCCGGAGGCTTGCTTAATTTACCAGAGAGTAGATTCATTAATACATGAAGAGATTTGTGAGCGTTCCAGATTAACACTATACTAATCAGGCTTCCTGTCCATTGTTAAGCCACTTGTGTGTCATTTATCATTTAGTCTGAACCAACGAGGCCAATAAGTGTGACCTCCAGGGATTATGTCGTTAAAATCCCGCCGCAGATTCCAGGAAACGCCTTCTGTTTTCAGCTTGGATAAATCATATATATGAGAAACGTAGACGGGAATTGACCATGGAGCGTCTTACGCTCGAAATAGCAACCGCTACTATTATATGCATGTAAATCGTATCTCCAATCATCTATTTTGCAGCTTCATTATTATTAGCTTTTCGCTTATTTGTTAAATATGGCAAATCGCAACATAAACTAATATGTATAACGTGTTTTTAGATTCCTCAGCGATACCCTTTCGAAGCAACATCCCCCAACAAACAGTCTCGTAATGAAGCTAGACTGAGGGTTAAATTGTCCAAACAATATAATTTCTACGTGTTACACTATACGTCATGTCTACCATTGTAGTGACGCTGATTTTTTCGACGGAATTTACAGCTGAAACTTTCGCAAAATCGGTGTCCAAAGCTATCATGATGAACTCTATCTAGAAAACAAAATTTTCGCTCCATAGACATAGGCACTGGAATTTTTTTTCTTAATATTATTGTGTTCGTGATTAGTGGTATTTATTTTCGATTTTTGGTCAATTTGTATCTATATACTTGATGATTGTTTATGGACATTATCGAAGGCGTTCTCTCAACATACGATTTGTAAGAAGTAAAAGGGATTTCTCTATAATAAGTGCTGTTCTGATGGGTCTATTTAGAAAAAAATAATTGTATTTCTCAGCCAATTAAAATACTTCGATTTGGGGAATCCCCTAAAGATGCACCAATCACAACGGGGCAATGCTCCGTTATGGACCTTGCCTCTAGCTGACGACTTCTATATCATTTCTGAAATTCATTTCGATTTAGATCCATATTCGCATGGAAGTCTGTTCAGTCCTTGTACGATAAAGATGATAAATATCTGGTGTATTTTTTAGGTTTCTTTTGTTTTGTTTTGTATTTTTATTTCGTTTGAAGAAGGTTGACAATATACCAGAATTGCCCTTTTTGATTATAATTGACCCTTCCAAGAGGATGATATTTATTTTCAATTTTAGAATATTCTAAATAAAAAAAATAAATCGGAAGGTATTCATATTGACTGCGTTATACCCAGTGGTAATATTTCCGTTACAAGCAGTACTCTTTCAAGAAAACAATCTGTGATATAAAGAAAATATTAAGAAAGCCAAATGTCAGAAAGAGTTGGTTAAAATGATTGTAAAATTTATTTTGTTGTCACTTTTTGTACAATCAATGATTTTGTTGGAATATTAATTTTTTTAAAATATGTATATTGTATTGTACAACATTTTTTTTCATTACTGTACACTATTTCAATGTGGATCTGATAAGGACGTATACACGCTTATAGGCAAGCAGAGTATAGGGCAATGGTTTTTGTTATTGGCGTTTTTCCGCCTAGTGTGTGGACTTCATGACAGTCCAGGAACTAGTGCAGTTGAATATTTACCCGAAATGAATCCAACCTTACTTTCAGGCATATCAAAATTGTTAATCGTGTCTATTTAAAATTCTTTTCGTGCCAACTAAAGATCGATTTCTATAGAATGTTTTGTTTTTAACTTTTAAAAAAAAATAAAGTGGAGTTGGGCAAATGTTTTTGAACAACTCCCGGGTGGTAATATACGGACCCATACACCCTGACAAACTGACCAATGAAAACGTCGCGAATTTGCTTTACGGATACGTACCAAGTTATCCATGTACTAAGCATTAACCTTTGGTCTAATCTTCAAAATGTATTGATTAAAATGTTGGCATGTTTTAAAGGCGCCTTGGCTGCTACTATGTTTTCGCTTAATAATATGACTATTGATTAATTTTCTCTACGCATGTTGATATCATGTAAATATGTACATACTGTTCTGTTAAAAGAGGTCAATTTGTCTTTAAAGGAATTAAATGATTGACACGAGTGTGATAAATTACTCATTTTTTTATACCAGGATTTAACATATTAAACTTTGTTCGACAGGGTCAATAGATCGAAGGGCTTACACCAGATATTTCACTTATTTGACGACCGTGTTTTTACAATGTTAACAAATTCCTTAACAAAATTGTAGAAAAAATCCCGTAACGCCTTTTCTGTTGGGTTTTCATGAACTTTTGCGGAATTTTTCGTAACCTCTTTAGGATAATCCAAAAATATGTTTGGAATAATCTTTGTCCTCGATATCATTTCCGTGCTGTATTCCTTAAAATGTATGGAATGCACCGCTGTCGCATTATTCGAGGAATATTCCTTAACTGTTTCCTTAAGGAATATTTTTTTTCAGTTTAACAGCAGTTGAACTTGGCACAACCATAACATGATAAATGTTTTGTTTGTTAAAAAGCTAATACCACTCCTGTACTCAGTAAAGACAGCTTTGTTACGCTCAGTAAAGCTAGCTTTGTTACGCTCAGTAAAGACAGCTTTGTTACGTTCAGTAAAGACAGCTTTGTTACGCTCAGTAAAGACAGCTTTGTTACGTTCAGTAAAGACAGCTTTGTTACGTTCAGTAAAGACAGCTTTGTTACGCTCAGTAAAGACAGCTTTGTTAAGCTCAGTAAAGACAGCTTTGTTAAGTTCAGTAAAGACAGCTTTGTTACGTTCAGTAAAGACAGCTTTGTTACGCTCAGTAAAGATAGCTTTGTTATGCTCAATAAAGACAGCTTATGTTACGATCAGTAAAGACATCTTTGTTAAGCTCAGTAAAGACAGCTTTGCTACGCTCAGTAAAGACAGCTTTGTTACGCTCAGTAAAGACAGCTTTGTTACGCTCAGTAAAGACAGCTTATGTTACGCTCAGTAAAGACAGCTTTGATAAGCTCAGAAAAGACAGCTTTGTTACGCTCAGTAAAGACAGCTTTGCTACGCTCAGTAAAGACAGCTTTACTACGCTCAGTAAAGACAGCTTTGTTACGCTCAGTAAAGACAGCTTTGTTACGCTCAGTAAAGACAGCTTTGCTATGCTCAGCAAAGACAGCTTTGTTACGCTCAGTAAAGACAGGTTTGTTAAGCTCAGTAAAGACAGCTTTGCTATGCTCAGTAAAGACAGCTTTGCTACGCTCAGCAAAGACAGCTTTGTTACGCTCAGTAAAGACAGGTTTGTTACGCTCAGCAAAGACAGCTTTGTTACGCTCAGTAAAAACAGGTTTGTTAAGCTCAGTAAAGACAGCTTTGCTACGCTCAGTAAAGACAGCTTTGCTACGCTCAGCAAAGACACCTTTGTTACGCTCAGTAAAGACAGGTTTGTTACGCTCAGTAAATACAGCTTTGTTGCGCTCAGTAAAGACAGCTTTGCTACGCACAGTAAAGACAGCTTTGTTACGCTCAGTAAAGACAGCGGATGTTACGCTCCGTAAAAACAGCTGTGTTACGTACCAAACCAAGACCCTCAGCCAGAGAGTTGACATTTTCCAAAAAAAAGTGAAAAAGATTTGTTGGGTTGGTTGTTTAATAGGGGTTTTACGCCGTATTTAAGGTTATTTCACTCACGTGACGGCGTGTCAGCCCAATAGATAAGGAATTCACTCTCGTAACAAACAAAGACACGACAGGACAAACACAAAGACACCACAAACAGATCGCGTCGTGTTGCCTTAGCTCTGAGAGCACACAGGCCACCGGAGGCCTTCTCCCAATAGCCTAGGGCCTCTCGTCATCGAAATCTGGCTCCGAGAAGTATATTAAGGTGCATTCTCACGGTGAGATTCGTAGTACCGACTTTAGGGGATTCCCCTAATTTGCGGCATTTTGATTGGTGGAAAAAATAATCCCGAATAAGCGATCAATAAAAACGCAAAAAATAAGGGGAATCCCCCGAAGTCGTACAAATCATTCTGTGAGAATGCACCTTTAACAGTTAACCATTGTTGTACGACGTGAGGTTACAAATGAGTTTCTTTGTGACTTTGCACAATAAAGCCTGATTTATCCTTTGATCGACCCCAGCCAGTGTCTTACAGCGTCACAATGCTACACTTTGGTTGGTCGAAACGTCATTAAATTTTAACCACTTTTGTAGCCTATTGTACTTTTAAAAAACTGATTATGTGTGATCAAATTAGGCCTAGTTGCAATTTGTCGGTTTTAACAAAAAATCGTTGCGTTCTTTTTTAGCCGGTATAAAAAAAAACATTGAATGTTTATTTTCGAGAAGAAGGCCATTTATTAGATTATTAGACTTCATTATTTTTTATTCCACGAATTAACTATTGTAGTCACTGCTCAAATCTATATGTATATTAAACCTTGCCGTACAAAGATGACGTTATTTTATATCGGGACGTCGCTGTGTCGAGATAACGTCATAACTGAAAATCTCGTATTCAAAATTGAAGTGAGCGTCATAAAGTGCCGACACTGTACCATTGATACAATTTACTTCCGTCAATTGTGACGTCAAACATATGACGCTGCTCTCGTATTTTCTCGCGGGACGCGTGGCCCTTTGTGACGTTTACAGTAGGCAGCTTCACCCCAGTGACATTTATTCCCAGTTACTCGACTTCACGGTCACACATAAAGTTTGAACAAACTTGTCTGTTTGAGGACAGTAAGGGGAAAGTGTTTTACGGCCTGCAATCATGTCAACCATAATACCGTCGAGGGATCGCATTGAGCTACTGCCGAAAAACCCCTACCACACTCCCGGGTAAGTACAATCTACATTTGTATACAAGTTTGTCTCAGATATGTAGGTCCATATATGGTTTAGCCCGTCCAAATGTGACCATTATAATCTTAATTTCACTTCTTTCAGCCTAAGACCAGTCACGGACTGGCTATAGCATCTAGTATACTATGCCTATATGTATTAGAAGTCTACGGTACATCAAGTTTATAACCATTAATGTCAAAATCAAAGATCGGGTCTAAGCAATATATCAGGACAATTTTTGATTTGTCTTAATTAAAAGAAAAGAAAAGAAAAAGCACCATGTGTATATATAGCGCAATAATTCAATCTAAAATCCAACGGCTTCAATATGGTGCCTCGTGGTAATCTATTATATTAAATGTTTACATGTATGTATTGGGACTAAGATCGTTATAAGTCAACATCAGCCCATAAACAGAGTCAGACAAGCGCAGATAAGTGGTCCTTTTCACAACGTATCCTCACCATTTTATCGGGATATATTTAGAGTTTGTCTTACTAAAAACACTTTCTCTACATGTAGCGCAATAATTCAATCTAACATCCATCGAATTCAATGTGCTGTTTAGCCAGAATCTATAATACAAT
>JAVFBX010244813.1:0-10273 GCA_034783855.1 Mopalia kennerleyi | reverse complement strand
TGTGTTGGTCTTTTTTGTCTTTGTCGTGGGATCTTTTTTTGGTGACAAAATCCAAATTATTCAAAAAAAAATCAGAGAAATACTTTAAATTATTTTTGACGAGTTTCGGGACGAGTATATCATGTAATAAAGGCTATAAATGACATGTGACCTCTTAATAATTCAAGATAAGACAGCGTTATAATGGACCACAATACCCTCTTAGTAGTTCTGAATCTCATGGGGATAATATAACACGTAAGCTGCTAGTTACACGAGATTTAACATTGGAATTGATATCCATTTTACGATCTCCTCTTGAAATAGAATAGTATTTACTGTATTGAAAGTAAGCCAACCCCTATCGTAATAGATGTCAATAGTTTAAATACCAAACCCAGTAGCAAAAAGCAACAACAAAAAATTTTTAAAATGTACATTTTCAAAATGCGATTAATTTAAGGAGTCAATTTTTTAAAATCCTTATTTTGCATGTTAACTTAAATTAACAAGAAGTCGCCAAAATTATATTTTGCTGACGTGCTCATTTGCTTACGACGTAGCCTTGTCGCCGAGGGTAAATGACCTATGTCCCTAGGGCCTTCAATGAATTTGAACCCATCCAGCCAAGTGATGTCCTTGTCTAATTGTTTACTGGACCCAGATTAATGCCACTTTACATAAGATTTCTACAAATAGGCTGTGAAGACGCATCGGACTTCTGGAACTCGTTTGAATCGCGACACAGTTTTGAGTTACATTCGGTAGACAAATAAATTGTACAGGTGACTGTGGCGCCCACTGGCGTTTTTGTATAATGTTTGTCCTCGATTCTTCTCAAGCTACAGTTATATTCAATACCATAATTATGAGCGAATTATCCTTATATGACGTATGGCACTGGTGACATCAATCGAAAAGTTTGACGGTAAATGGTCGTGAGAAAGCAGTTACATGTATATAATTCTATATACTAAGAAAGGACAAGTTTATTGACAAAACTAACATGATTGATCTTATTTGCTTACAGGGAGTTTCAAGTTGATCAAGTTTAGTAAGGGTAAGCTTGAAGACGTTATGGACCTTGGATAAACTTGAGTTCGGAGCTGATTGATAATGATATCAGCGATGACGGAATGTGTTGACGAAGAGGACAGAATTTCTGCCTAAACAATACACTCAATTCGGAGTAATCCTGTAAATATCTTTGCCATTTAGCTATAGTTTCGGGACCAGTATAGTCTGTAATAAAGTCGACAAATGACGTGTCACGTCTAAATAATTCACGCTAAGATAACGTAATTAGGAACAACAGTAGCATGATAGTAGTTCTGCGCCCCATGGGGATAATATAACATGCAAGCCTCTTGCAGCAGGGGATTTAACATTGTAGTTGAAGTCTCTTTTACGATCTCCTCTCGCAATAGAAAACTTTTTACTGTTTTGAAAATAAGTTACTGTATCGTATTAGGTGTCAGTAGGTTAAATAACAAACCAAGTACCAAAAGAAACATAACAAAAGATGAAAAAAAACGTACATATTCAAAATGCGATTAATTGAAGGCGTCCATTTTTTAAAATCCTTGTTTTGCATGTTAACTTAATTTACAAGAAGTCGCCAAAATTAAATTTTAAGCACGTGCGATGAACCTGTGTCGCCGAGGGTAGATGACCTATGTCCCCAGGGTCATTAATGTATCTGGACGAATACAGCCAAGTGATGTCCTTGTCTAATTTTTTACTGGAACCGGATTAATACCACTTTACACAAGATAATCTATAATCCATTTTCTGAAAGGTTAAGCCACGTCTTCTGGGTCTCCCCAGAGCAAGTTAATCGACTTATCTGTACGGAAGCACCGTCTTACTTTTGATTGGCGACACAAATTTGAGATGCATTTTCGACATTCGGTTGACAAGACACCGAACCTGTGATTGTAGCGTGGCGCCAAATGTTCAACTTTTTATAAGATTTAAAACTGATTTTGCTCAAACCACCGGTTAAACATAACAATGAAATCGAAATGCCCCCGAAGAACGATGTTAAGCACTATATGTGGTTATTATATGTGGTTATCCAACCAGAAATTTGATTGGAATGACTCAATTTTAAATAGGAATATAGTTTCTTGTAAGACCAATGTGTTTCTAATATTTCAAAAACTTGTGTTAAGCGGTATGATTTGTACTATGGCCACGTGGTTTGTCATACTATTGTTATCATTATGTTGCCATAGAACATAGAAATTTGATTGGAATTACCCCAGTTTAAACCGGAATTTAGATTAGTGTAAGAAGAATGTTTTTCCATAATTTGAAAACCCTTTGTTAAGTGACATTGTTTTTATCTTGTTCGCGCCTAGATACAGACGGACAGACAGACAGACACACGGAAAATTTTATTGGAATGATTCCATTTTAAATAGGTATTTTAGTTACTGTCAGATATGTTTTTCCGAAATGTGAATAATTGCGTTAAGCGGTATGTTTTTAAACGTGTTCCCGTCGTCTTATATACTTTTATCATTATTATGTATTCAGATTTCAGATTCGATGGGGTAAAAATGTATATTTTCAAAATGCAATAAATTGAAGGTGTCAATACTTTTAAGCCTTTTTATTTTTTTGCATGTTAACTTAAATAACAAGTCACTAAATCGTAATCACGTACTAAAAGCTCACGACCAAGCCGTGTCACCGAAAACATTTCTTTCGGCAGCAAGTTAGTCGACTATAAAGTAATACGGAAACTGTTACACAGCATTTTACGTTCATTTAAAGTTATCAAAAAATGTACATTTTCAAATGCAGTAAATTGAAGGTGTCAATATTCTTTAGCCTTTTTGTGTTTTGCGTGTTAACTTGAATAAACACGAAGTCGCCAAATCGTAATCATGTACTAAAAGCTCACGATTAAGCAGTGTCACCGAAAATAGATTTCCTATGCCCCCAAAGGTGTTGAATGAATTTAAACCAATCAAGCCAAGTCATGTCCTTGTCTAATTGGTTACTGGAATTGGTTTAATATCTCTTTGGGCAGAATAAAGTCCTGTCTTCATGGTCTACCCAGAGCAAGTAAGTCAACTTAGTAATACGAAAACTTCAGTGACAAGGGAAATTTTATTTGAATGGAAATAAGTCCTAAGAAAAATGAGCACAAACTTAAATCCGTTGAAGTGGTATAAAGAAAAGAGGAAAATACGGGCAATAACATTGTTAAGTACAACTGGCTATAACTTTGCTTAACAATTAACAAAACTATGCGAAACATATTGTTCTGAAGTGGTTACAAATTGTGGGGTGTTTTACGCCGTGCTTAAGGGTATTTCACTTATATGACGGTGGTGTATTCCAACAATAGTTTACACTAGCACAACCAAGATGTGTAGCATTTCCATAATGTTAGAAAGTTAATTTTCCTCCACTTCTAAGTAAACCAGGCATTGTTACTCTTCAAACAAACTGCCCTTTAATAGCCAGATGGCCGTAAAAATGGAGATAAAAAATGAATGTGTTACAGAGGGCGAGACAAAAGGACGGCATAGAAAACGGAGGTGAAAACTGAACGTGTTACATAGAGAGAGACTAAAGGGCGGATGGGTAGACGATGGCTACAAATCTAGCATCTTGTCCCACGGCCCGGCAAGGAACTAGGGACATTGATCCTTAATGGCAACATTCAGGCTAGTTAGACATTGATCGATTTAGAGACAAACAAAACACAGCAGGACGGAGTCCCCAAATCAGTCTGCCAATAACGATTTAGGTCTTGGACCAAGACTCGGTTTAATCTTGCAGCTTAGGAGTCAGTCTTGTACACGACTCACTGTTGATATTTTGTTTAGAAACTGTTCCTTCGATCTTCTAAAACAGATGTCTTGTAAGATTTAATCCGGTGCAATCAATGGTGGAGGAAGACATTTTGCATACTGACTTTTCTTCCAGAACTGAAAAGGAACTAACCGCACCAGTCTTGTACAGCTGCGCCAGCCAAGTGTTATAAAGGGAGAAAAGGCTGGACTAATCTCTCCGACAGCGACGATGTAATTTGTAAAACAGCTAAGGTTCTGAAAAACATAATGTGACCATTATTGTAGTTAAAGTATGGTTATCGAGTAGAACAATACTATCGAAATAAACAAAATTAAGGTGTACTGAGGCTGTACGCGCCAAGAGAAATATGATTAAGAAATTTGATTTCAAATTATAGAGGGCGCGCCAATTTGTCTGATCAATCGATAGGTGTTGTTAGAGCGCCATATTTCGTCATAGAGTTCAAAACGTTAAAGTTGAAAGTCTTCTATTGGATCACATTTCTGCAATTTAAAGGAAGACCGACCATTGGTTAACTTTGATGCCAACATTTTGAGAGAAAGATAGCGGACCTCAGCCGATTTAGTTTTTAAGCCGGTATGGATCTATCTATTGACTGTATATAGGCCTACAACTCAATAAGATACCTATTAGCATGTAGTATGGATCTTGATTATAATCCGCCCACGAACTGCAATTCGATGCAAGAAAAATTAAATTTTATATTTTTAGTTACTTACAAACTTCCACTTGATCTACAATGCTACATCTACAGTTAAAAAGTTATAACTTCTTGTGTTGTAAAAATTTTGTCTGTTATTGAGTATTTATTGGCTAAAACTGATTTCCCTAACACTGACAGCTATAACGATAGAGGGTAACATTTCCCTAACACTGACAGCTATAACGATAGAGAGTAACATTTTTCAAGATAGTTAAAGACATTATATAGCATGAGAAGGCCGTAAAAGTGATGTCCAGCCAAATATTAAATCTCCGCTTGCAAGAGGTTAAATTAGGGAATAAACATGCTGTATTTGGTGGTTTGCCGCCGTTAATGCTAGGTTTTACGGTCGCAAATTGAGTTTTACCGGCGGCGATGTTGAGAGGAAGCAACATAATGCGGACACGGACATACCGCTCACACAAATTGAATCTGGAGCAAAGAACTGCATCAGTTGTCGAAGGGTCATGTGATTCCGTATACCTGATAAAGGTCCATTTCTTCTATTATAGACTGCCATTTATTTCCCCGTCCTTTAACCATTATTTGCAGTTATGTTTCCCCTCTAAATGTGTCAGGTATTTTTTTCTGACGGTGTCGGTGATCAATACTCGGAGATGTATCAGCTCCTGTCTGATTGTAGCGGTAGTTGTTATTAAACTTGACGCTGATGTATGAGTGGCGGGACCAGAACACACATCTACCAATTCTCTACAGACTGAACTAGATGGATGAGGCAGCCTTTAATCTCTAACTACTTTCTGTCACAAGTACCTACCTGAATGTCAGATAATATCTAAAACCGTTGTTCTCTACAATATAACCAATAGCCTTTGTATTTTCATTGGTTTTCTTTCTGTTTCATGTTGCTCTACACCCCAAGTTTTTAGTAAAATAATGTTGACATGGTAGATAAGGCCATTTTTATTCCGAAATATCAGAAATAAGCACGCTGTATTTTCTACGCCAGCAAACACAAGCAGTTGAACTTCCAACTCTTATTTACGCAAATATTATCAAAAAGAATACCGAATGGTTTAATTCATTAGTATTTATAATATATGTATTCACATTTAATCGTTCAAACACCGTAATCTGAAGACAGTACTAAAGGAATTAACCCAAGGAAATTGTTAACACCAAAGAAAGAATTTTTAGTGACATGAATATCGTTGCTATGTGACGTATCTTTTCTACATGCTTTCATTAAACAATGACAAAGGTTTTATAATAGTAGGTATAACTACCTGAAACTGGAATTAACAGTGGGCTTTAAATCTATGTAGTACATGTTAATGTTGTATGGACATTATATAAGAGAGAGTATATCACTATATGGACATAAAGATGTTTCATGTGTGTGTGATGGCGATACGAAACTTTTTTAGTTTCTTTATTGACCTACGGTATGCGTTTTATTTTGACAAATAAATTTTAAAAAATTGGCAATTAATGATATTTTCACAGCGACGTTATTTTTCATTCTAGGAACATTTCCATAAAAAATTTACAAGTTTTAATCCCAAAATGAAACCTTGATTATATTGACATTTAACTTTTTAGCACGTTATCTGTGTGATGGACTTATTCGACAACATTGCTGGCGATGTTGTCATCAAGCCTCTTAAAATGATCGGTGCGTATAAATGATTGTAAATAGCTATGGTTTACTGTGTTAAACGCAATATTTACCATTTTTATATCGAAAATTAAGCATTTATTATGTTTAACACTTCTGTTTGCCATTTGCAGTTCAATTTATTGTTCTTTTTGATGCTAAATACCAAGGATGCTACTGGTTGCAGTTATTATTGATTACATAATATATGGTATATATAAATTGAAAATATGTTCACGTTACAGCTGAAATACTGCTGAATGTGGCGTTAAACACCAATCAACCAATCAATCTTTGTCAAACTCAAGGTTTTCATGTATCTTAGGTCGAGTGTGAGAACAACTGTGTTAAAAGCTCGTTATTACGTAGAACATAGGTAGGAACGTTATGTCTGTATATGCGTTTGTAAATCATTGGTACATTTATTGAAGATGGAATGTTTTACGTAGCACTTCAGTGAATTGAAATTAAGTTTTTATACATTTTACAAATGGCAACGTTAAGAGTAGCTTTGAGTTCTGTGCAGTTTAGATAAATTTTGTAAGGTTAAAGCCATTTTGATACGATATGTTAAAAACTAGACATGACACACGCTTCATTTGTGCCTCAACGACAGGAACTTAATGTATTGCACTCAATGATTTTCCTGGCTAAATTGACCAAATGTCAATCAATAGAAGAAATTTAACTTTAGATTTACCCCTGGTGCATCGGAATCAAAGTTCAAATATTGCTTCCAAGTAATATAGTCACAGGAATACGACGAGAACGTGTGGTTTTAAATGTTATAGTCACGGGAATACGACGAGAACGTGTGGTTTTAAATGTTATAGTCACGGGAATACGACGAGAACGTGTATTCTAATGCTGCAACGCAACCTATGTGACATGACAAAATGTTAGACCGCGTGCCTGTTTTCGTAGAAATAAGTCCCATTAACTGGCTCTGGGCAGACCCTGAAGACGAGGCTTGACATTTCAGCAGGATAGAAAATGAACTAGATTATCCTGTATAAAATGACACTAATCCGGTTGCCTTTAACAGTTAGACACGGACATCACTACCTTGATTGGTCTCAGTAATGAACACCATTAGGACTTAGTCTATGCCGTTAGCTTTTAGTACGTGGTTAAAAGTCCATTTGAGAGACTAAACGTTTGTTAATTCAACGCTATGTAAAAATGTAAGAATATGTCAGAATTAAAGATGACATTAACGTATCTCGAAGAAGTAAATTTTCTGATTTGATTTATTTTTTTTATTTTAAGTTGCTTATAATGGCAACACTTCATTATCAACCGATAAAATTACCCTTTTACGCCGGGCTAGTCTGGCCATACCACTTGTTTTCGTAAGGAATTGCGAACACATGTCATTGACAACTTCTTCATCACTGCTATAGAGGCCGAATTATCGATAGACCTGCCTCCAGCTCAGTTTATTAGAAGCCAAGAACCTTCGTTCACCTCCTGTTGACCAGTCCTGTTTGGTTAACCTTAGGCCTTGTTTTCGTGTGGAATTGTTAAAACATGTAACAGACAAATCCTTCATCACTGTGTTATCTACAGACCAGTATCCGGCGTATTTTTATTAAAGGAGTTAAGAACGTTTGTTCACCTCCTGTTGACAAACCCAGTTTCCACTTTGTCACTATATCAAGAAAACAAGCAAATTATGCACACTTGTGTCAGGTAAAAGGTCCGTGTCAGCCCTGTCCTCGAGGGTCTCTGGGTCAGGTCAATTGGATAATGTGAGCTGACAAGACAAATTGATTTCTTGCGTCTCTCTCTCTCTCATGGGTGTCCAATGTTATCAAGATACCTACCGCTGGTATATTTATTGAAAGTGGTGGTCTTTGTCACACCAAATATATAGCTAGAAGCTGCGTGGACAGTTCACGCTATTGTTTGAATATCATCAATATAGGACAGAGCTGTTGTTATAAAACACATGGGTACCTGGTCTCAATTTCCACAACAACGTTAACTATTACAGACTATAACCTTCAATAATATACAAATCCTGCATGATTGAAAACCCTAATAAACATATCACGTTCCGTTAGAATTATTCATCCAAATATTTTAAAGTCTTACAATAACTTAACCCTATGCTACAATGGCCGCCCGGCTCGATAACTCCACAAATTGACATCTACAAAAACCGAAGGCGAGATGCGCTCTTTTATTACACGAAACCGAATCACGTCCTTGTTCAATACATGGTTTCAAAGAACATGGATAAAAAACAGTTCAACAGTTTAACAAAAACTGATATAAACGTGTTTTTTGACAATTGTCCATGATTAAAACTTAAGCTGTCTGTTCAAACACTTTATGGGATATTTTGCCATAACACAATTGACGACCACAATGCGAAAACCAAGGACGTGTGGAACAGCAAAGTTTCACGATATTGAAAACCAATGTTTAGGGGTTTCAGACTGAGCCATAGGTCATAGTAGTGGTGTTCAGACCTCTGTCGTCAGTTTGATCAGTCAAAACCCGATCCGCCGCACCACTATGGCAGATGTCGAGGATTTAAACACCATTCTAACCCGAAAAAGACCCCAGAAAATATCTATCTCTCGCTGCTCTAAACGTGGCTCTCCATAAAATAGCCCCCTTTGTATGCAGTAAACTGTCACCAACCAATCAAAAATAGGAAGCTTCCTCCCTTAGCATCGCGTGCTGCCATGACAACGCAATCACACTCCGGTAAGATGTAAACAGCGGAAAAAATCTTCCAAAATATTTTTTCTGATATTTTGGTGCCATTAAGTTATTGCGATTCTAAAGTACACGTGTCTAAAACTATGTTCACGACAACCAATTCCATACGAAAAATCGGTTTCCTTTAATTTTTAGATTCCCTTAAGGACGCTTGCTATTCTTAACTGTGTTCGATTGTCCCTCGAGAAATAAACTGATTGTTTAAAAAAACGCATACAGAGAAAAACAGGCAAAGGGAAGAAAAGTCACGAAAAGCAAACTTAATTTATAATTAATTTATAAGCAATTCTATGTCACGACTGAAGGCGTCGACCGTTCATTCAACTCCATGCTGAATGTTTGGTAGAAATTAATAGGCTTTTCCTGGTCAACCGTTATAAGACCGGAGCCGACTTCCATAAGAGCATTCGGTGAGATTCCGTATTTATAAATCTACGTGATTAGAAAGGTCATTATATACGCCCCTGGGAATTCGATCGTGATGATACCTGGTTTTGTGTTTGGTGAAATCGGATTGTATTTTCAAGGCAAATGGGTTCTTGCTTTATGAATATCGAGTCCACCAAAACAAGAAAATACACCTCCTGAAATGTTTTTTCCCTAAATTTCAAAAGTATTTTGACAACATTATATGCCCAGCGTTCGGGTGCCATTGTGTGGAACAGCGTATGGACATAATGTTAAAAATCATTCTATATTAAAGTTCTTGTACACCAGTGTGTGTTGTAATGTTTGGAAATCATTGTATGTCAGCGTATCATTGTATTGGACACTGTAGTATGTACCCGTGTTTGTATGTCATTGTATGTTCAACTGTTTGGAGAAAGTAGTGAGTCTCTGCTATTCAATGACGAGACACGATAACATGTATAAAACCTGGACAATAGATCTGGAGATATATTGGATATGGGCAAGCTTCTGTTCACAATTATAATGATGGCGGACGTTTGTAAGTGCTGTAGGTTGATGTTTTCTCCGTCTGTTGTCTTCTGGGTACAGGAGGAGTCTTATCTGTCCAAATGATCAGGGGTGAACAGGACCTCAAAGTCTGTGGACCATACTCGATGATCAGGGCTGAGCAGGACCTCAAAGTCCGTGGACCATACTCGATGATCAGGGCTGAACAGGACCTCAAAGTCCGTGGACCATACTCGATGATCAGGGCTGAACAGGACCTCAAAGTCTGTGGACCATACTCGATGATCAGGGCTGAACAGGACCTCAAAGTCCGTGGACCATACTCGATGATCAGGACTGAACAGGACCTCAAAGTCTGTGGACCATACTCGATGATCACGGCTGAACAGGACCTCAAAGTCTGTGGACCAAACTCGATGATCAGGGCTGAACAGGACCTCAAAGTCCGTGGACCATACTCGATGATCAGGGCTGAACAGGACCTCAAA
>JAVFBX010244812.1:0-19726 GCA_034783855.1 Mopalia kennerleyi | reverse complement strand
TACTCAATTTTACCAACTTTTCATCGAAAATCCACTGTTAATTCTGAATTTTATAGCTCGCCAGTGGCCGAAATCAGCCAAAACTCAATTTCTCAAACAAAGCTGAATATCAAATTTAAAAAAAACTCAATTTGCCGTTATTTTTCAACGGGGTATTCCCGATGAAAAAGTGTGTATAAAAACCCCTGTGTCAGTTATTGTTGGAATACACTGCCAACATAAAAGTTAAAAACCCTTTGATGCGATGTAAAACGCAAATCAATCAATCAATTTCATGTGAATGAAATCTGATTAGGTATGGTAAATTTCTGAGACAAATCGGGAAAATGTAACATGTGCCTTTAATAAAGAGTGTGATTTATACTCTGTGTATCTGATCCTGTCATCAGAATTGGCACACTGTTATCTGTATCTGAACCTCACTATTTATTATCAACAGTGGCACACTTTTATCTGAATCAGAGCCTCTGTATCTGTGACCATATTGAATATCTTATACCAAACTGTCACAAATCTGATAGCACTGTTACAAAACTAAGCAATACATGAGTCTCAAACTGTGCTATCAATTGCATGGTACTTGAGTAGCTGTGTCAGTGTTAAACTTCCAGAATGTCCCCTGTTGGTTTGGGTCAGTGTTCTAAAGAGTTGTTGATGATAGTCACTGTTTTGATGAGGAGAGGAGGTGTTTAAGGGCTCACTGGGAACAGATGTTCTACCATCCCTATCTCAACATGCCCTCCTTGATTCCTTCAAAAACACAGGCTTCCTAACATTTATGTCAGCAGAAATTAAGCTGCGAGGATGTGGTGTCCCCATAGCAACTGGCCCTCTTCAAGTAGATCCGGAGCTTGTCTAATATTTAAGCAATCAGTTGTGGGAGTCTGAAACAAAGCCCTCTATGCATGAATTCCTCATCGAGCGCCCAAACATCACCTCTCTGCCCAAGTTTACCCCATGAAAAAAGCATGTAAAGTTCAGGCATTGTTTGAAGCACACTTGTCCAGCCAAAACTGCTTCTATTCCCTGCAGGCTGGAAACAAAAATTACAACCGAGCTACATAGGAAAAATGCCGTAGTATTTCGCTAATGGAACACTTCGGGTGGATAATTGAACAGAACATTAGTGTACTCTTTGAAGTTGTGACTCATTTATTACAATCTCCATTTCAGTGGACATTTGTTGTAGAAAAAATAAAATGTCTATTATATTAATGCATATTTTGATAGTTTAGGTTAATTGAATTGTGCCCGAGGTCACAAAAATCTGTGGTTAGCTTCATGTATACATTTCACTACAAATTATGCTGAAAATGAATTCACACATAGCCATTCTGTTGAAAAGTAATGTTTTATTGAAGTTAGCAGATCTATAAAGGAAGTTGGGATGGAGTTTTCTGCTACCCTTAGATCTATGGGGCAACGTCTAGCCGATCTATCATTGATTTGTTTATATTGTGCCGTGTGATTGTCTTGTCCTCTTGTAAGGTGGTGTTGATGGTGATTTACTTCACACATTGGGCTGGCATAGTCTCACAGTCATACTGTATGAGTGAAATAACTAAGTTCATCATAAACTCCACTCAAACTGAAAAAACAGTCATCAACTTTTTGGTAATAATTTGTTTGCTTGGGGTGTTATGCCGAACTTAAGGTTATTTCAATGGGCCAAGGAAACTCACTCACATCAAACATTGGCAACATCACAGGCCATTACAACAAGGGCATAGGCAGACACCCGTCCAGCTGGACACCCTGAGGTGAACGATTGCCTCATTTGGACACTGTGTTTAAAGAAACTTTGGCATGCAGGGGATAGGACAACTGTCAGATTGGACACCCTCTCGTTTGAAAAGTGAAGTAAAATGACCATTTTGATTTTCTGGCTAAGCCCCTGCATTACAGTCACCACAAACATATCTGCATCCTGTAGACTGTTAGCTCTAAGAGCACCAGGGCAACAGAAAGCTCCCTCCAACTGCCCACTTTGTAAATAAAAGTGAATACTTTACTGCAGTACTATATGTGTGAACAATACAAACAAATAACCTTTCAGTGTTCCTATCAATTATGAAAGTATTAAGAACAAGAGTATTAATTAATTTCATTAGATTTATATTATTTCATAATCCGACAGTCTTTCCAGACATTTCCTAAGCTACTGTTAATGATTTTGTTATCTTTGGTTCAAACACATCATGTAACTTAAACTAAATTCAATATTTGCAATTAATAAAAAGTAAACTTGTTTTATGAGCTTGGTACTTATTGTTTTTTTTTGTAACTCCCATTAATAACACCAAAAACTAAATAATTTATATTTATACCCTAGGATCAGTGAGCGTATTATTTTGGAAGCAGATTTTGTTTTCTTTTTTTGGCAAACCTTTTTACAGCAATCACCAAAATCAATGCCCATTTTTGGGTGTAGGCTCTTTCATGTAGGTCTTCAGACTTGTAGAAGTGGATTTTCTGCTTTCTGTATCAGTAACCAAAGAAACAGATGAACACAAATAAACAAGCTTGAAGAGTACCATTGCCTGCTCCTCTTGAAATGAGATCTCCTTTGTTGGTGGCCCCAGAGTTGTGTCTCCATGGATGGCACATTCAGGAATTCTAGTCCTTTAAGTTTGAGAAAAGAAAACATGTTAATGTTTGCTCTTCCACTCAAGTGTCTTCTTGTAAATAATACCCTTCTTAGTCTTTTATTTGTATTCGCAGTTAGCAGTTGGACTGTTTCCTGAGTTTTGAACTTTTTTTTTTTAGAATGTGAATATTATGAGCTGTTCTTTTAGTTGGAATTTCTCTTCGAAATTGTTTTGTACGAAGAGTTTTGGAAGAAAATATATTTTGATGTTTTGGACAGACTGTACTACTTTTTTTGTCCTGTCTCTGTACGAAAACCCCAATCGTTAACTATTGTTTGTGTTATCTATGGCATGCAGTCATATAAGTGAAATATGGCGTTAAACCCCAAACAAACCAAAGAAAATATCTATTCATCTACATGACATAGACTTGTCAAATTAGGCAGTTATTTACACCCTATTAACAGAACCTGACAATCTCATCTCAAAATGGCTCTTCACTAATATAAGGAATACCTGCGCTAACTCGATCTATCATATCCAGTTACTTGTTGGCAAGGTTATCATCTAGGTTATTAATGCCTTCTGTCAGATGTTTTATTAAGACGTGTATTGTTCTCTAATATCTTAACCACATTGTGCTTTTCAACGGAAGTGTTTATGTGATTATTTAACTTCCTTGTCAGCGCTGTCATATCTTTCACTATTACTTTTGTAACAGATTTATATTTGTTTTGGACACACATGAAAAAACATGACAGCATACATCCATAGTTTAGGGAGTATTTGAAAATGAAAGTACATGTATGAGCCTAAAAAAGCACTTGTGTAGATTCTGGATAGAGCTTTTTGAATTCAGATTATAAATAAGGTTGTGTTTATATAAAAGTTAACAGCATTTTTTGGTGCTGGTTATTGTCTATATCTTTCTGGAGTGCAGTGTCTGTGTGTAACCAAAGGCAATGTAAATTAATATATACCTCATCTCCTAGACGAAGACAGTTTGCTTTAAGCTTAGTTATATTTTTTACAAAGCAATAGAGGAAAGTTATTTGCCCGCAGAGGATTTGGTTGTGTTTCTGGCTGGTAATAGATGATTCCTATCCACATGTACTTAAATATTTAAAGAGAAATACTCTTGAATACTGCGTTAAACATAGTTTCTTGTGCTAAACTACAACTTAAATACCTGATTATACTTATGGGTAAGTGAAATTACCCATTAGTATGATCAGATAAGTATTTAGCTAAGAAACAAGGAAATTATCTATACATTTCCCTAATTTGGATGGGGGGACAATCAATAAATCACTCAAATATCAATTCTTCCACCCAACATATATATATGTCCAATTAAATCAATCAATCTCCTTCTGAAATTACCATATATCTATAACTCTGTAATAATATACTTTCATTATTAAAGCTAAAAGGCTAATTTATTTCAAATTACATCACTAATATAGTGGATAAGAATAAAGTCTTTTACATTTGCAGCTTATTGTTCTCATTGAAAACAATGAATTTAAAAAGAAAGTATTAGAGATTAAAACTTTAATTAACATATAAACTTGTGCCTCAGGGTATGGCAGCCAAAACATTTTTTTACACATTTTAAATGCTCAAGGCTTCGTGTATTTGTCAGCTACAACTAGACAGATCTGAAGTAGCTTAAGAAGTCAAGTTTGAGTTTTTTTCTCCTGAAATTTAATATCTTTGCACACGAATAAGGCTTGAGCATAACTATACAAGAAAGATTCTCTAGATTGTTGAGATGGTAAATTTTTTTCTTCATAAAAATGCGGTTTGTCAAAATGTGGGTGGGCTAATTATGGGAGGTTTTACATTAAAACAGAGGTGGTGATAAATGATGCAGACCACAGCAACATTTTTAAAGATTGTGAAGTTTAAAAGTCCTTCTGTCATATCATCTCATATAAGGGTTTATTACCTCTTTGGGTTTTGATTAAATGTAAAGTCTTATTTTTTGGCATGCAGGTTTGGTTTTCAATATGGTAACTAATCCTAATTTATTATTTATAACATTGTACTTGCATTTTATTAAGACTTGCAGTGCATTCAATTGTATGTTCGATACCCTGCTTTTCTTGTTTTCAATCTACTAGTTTGGTCGATTTAAGGGGAAGTCAAACATTTTTAAATGGGTGACAAGGATGTTGTGCTGTTGTCTGGTGTTTTTCAAACATGCCACTTTTGCTTGTGATGACAGAGGGTGAAATTCCCCATGGCCATTAACCTGTTTTGGATGTGGAGACAAGATTCCCACCTTTCATTTTTTTACACCTCTCTATGGTTCTTTTTTTTGTATTGTTAATTGTGGTAAAGAAAAAAAGATAAGTATTTGGCGGCATTGAGGATTTTAACTACTGCTATGCTTTTTGGTTTCTTTGTTTGATTGGGGTTTAACACGGCATATTAAGTGCAGCGTAAACTAAAATTATTTCACTCATTTTATGGTGGTGTACCAGGAAAAAGGTTTCAATGTTCATTGATGTATCTATACATTTTTTAGAAAGTCCAATAATTAATGTACACAATCGAATTTGTCTTTTTCTGCTTGGGCAGAGAGGTGTCCACCAGTCCAAATGGATACCCTGATGTGAGCAATTGCCTGATTTGGACGCCCTTTTTTAAAGAAACTTCAACATGCAGGAGCTAGGGATTGGACACCCATTCACTTAAAAAGTGAAGGAAACTTAAATAAACATTTTTGGACACCATATAAATTTTGATTTCTGGCTAAGCCCCTGAACACAAGGAAAATAATAAGAGACTGGAGAAGCCTGAATTCTGATAAATAGAAGCTGGTAGGTATATTCAATCCACCTGCTCGGTGTGGTGCCATATGGTTTGCTGGAGTAATAAATAGTTGTGTTATTGAGGCCAGGAGGTTATGATACAGTCTCCTATCCCCAGGAGTGTATCCAGTGTAACTGCTCAAGGCTACTGTATAGTTAGCATCAGGATGGGGCATGGAGTGCAGATGCAGTAGCCTATACACAATGTGTGACAAGAGTCTCCAAGTAAAAATATATAGGGGTGGAGCAAACACAGCTGATACAGGCAGAGCCATATAGTCATTGATAAAGGATGCAGCGACGCAGACTCGATGTTTGTGGAGACCAGGAAGTGTATATAGCTTTGATTATCAATTCCAGTCAATACAACACTTACGTCAGTCTCTACATGTAGCAAGCTGGGGACATTTATAAAAAAAAATACTTCAGTATTAAATAGTCTTTGAATGGAAATTGTAAATATTGAAATTTTTTTTGACAAATTACATTTAAAAAAAATAAGTTTAAGTTGTAACGGAAATGAGATACAGATACTATAGTGTTAAACAAATTTAAATTTTTAAATGTTTAGAAATGCACCATGAAAACTTAACAGTTGAAGAAAAGGGGCTTTATACTGAAGTTATACTTGAGGAGATGTTAAATGGTGCACCAAGAAGAGATCTCTGAAGTCTGTTTATCTTAGAGCAGCAGTAAATTTGTTAAGCTGGGGAGGCATTTAAACAGAAGATGTTTTGATAGTGCTGGTCAGTTAAGATTCAGATAAGGGAAGATAAATGTCAGACAGGCATTGCACTCAGATGTATATGTCTGGTCATTGATACCTCTGTGTGTATCATAGTCTATGGTGGTCAAGACTGGACATTGATACCTCTGTGTGTATCATAGTCTATGGTGGTCAACACTGGACATTGGTATCTCTTTATATGTAGAAACCATATAGATCTCCTTACTCCTATGAAAATAATCAAGTACTGCCCAAGGGATGTGGAGTCTGCTGGCCAACAGTGTAATTACAAAGCCCGACATGACATTTGATAAAGATTTTGTGTATTATTTTGTACATTGCACTCTATTCAGAAATGGCACAAAATAAATATTTTTTTTTTTAGCATTTGTCACAGTTTCGTTACATGATATTGTGTATTTTTTTGCACTTGTACTGCAGGTTAAAATTTTTGTCCAACTCAATTCCATAAAAGAATGGTAAAGTAAACGTACAAAAAAAAGAAACAATTCTCATATGGGAATACTTCTTGGATCAATTTTGATGGTTTGAATTGATTCAAATATAACAATATGATTTATTTGGGCCTGTGAGTCAGCCTGCAATGTCAGCCGACCATTAACAAGATTTTGAAAGGTGCTTGAATTTCTGACTGTACTTAGTGGAAAATGAAACAGCAGAAATCTGTTCTGTTCATTTTGCAGATGGGTAGAATGTTTTTGACTTCAAAGGGCTACATTATATTAAAGTATTTAACAACAACATGGAGTTTTATGTGGAGGATAGGGCACCTGCTGATCAAGTCCAGACCCCCTCTTAATGAACTTAATGTGTTGTCCAGATGATAATAGTGTACATAAATAGAAGAGGTATCTGTCTGAAGGGGGCATGTCTTTACATCCCAGACGGACTCTATTACAGACATAGAGTCTGTGGGAAAAGGGAAATTTACTTGACAAGGGGTTAGTTTATGTTCATGTCTGGTGCCATATGACTCATCTGGCCTCCCATAGTCTATCAATTTAGCTGGGGCCCATTGTTAGTACCTGTGCCATGATTAATAACAATATAAACAAAGTTTTTGGGGGTTGAATTTGCAGATTACTTTAATCAACAAAAGTTATAAGTTTTTTTTAACTATTAATAATGATGACATTACATGCATGTATTGTAGTATTCGTAGTTCAACAACCAGCTAACATAATGTTGATAGTTTACTTTAATGTTGGATGTTAATGAAAACCTGTATATCAGACCCTAGGTAAAATTGTAAAAACTTAGGTAAATAATATCAACCCCTGGTACTTTGTGAAGTTTCCATACAATCAAAAACCTTTACTGAATAAAGGTACATATATCTGTGTTATACCTTTCGTATATGTACTTTGGCACCTGTCGCCATCTTGAATAGATTAGGACATGGGATTAGCTCGCCCTGCTGATTTGTTTACATGGATGAACACATGGACTGTAGTCAAAGTTAGGACAGCCTGCAATGTTAAATTAATTGCATACAGTCATTAATTAATTATTTTGACCAACTGCTAATTTGCTAAATGTATCTTTTATTGCTATAATGGGACAAAAGTCACTGGTTATGGACACATGACTTCTAGTTTCTTAGAGAAGGTGAAGTTGAGATAGTTTACTTCAACATTGGAAGTTTGGTAACTTTTTTTAGCAACCTTACACTTTGTACTGTAATCCACTATTTTATGAGAGCTATACTCAAAGCCAACACTTGACTTTTACTACAAATGCATATCTGGATCCAATACTATTTTTTTCTGTATTTCTAACATAACTCATTGCTACTCTCATTAGTTGATTGAAATCACTTCTCTTTGTTAGTAACTGGCCATAGATTTATAAATTAAAATATTACATTCAACCAAATCATATAAAATATTTCCCTTTTGTGAAGGTGAATTCATGATTACAAATCTTGAAACCTGTGTTGCCATTAAAAAATCAAGGTGTATAAATATGCCTACTCAGGCTTTTGATTTGAGGTGTGTTGTCCTATGCTTTAATACAGTTCATGCAGCCTCAAATCAGAAGGCCTGTCAATTGAGTCACTGAGAACTAATTACTGGCACTTGTTTTGTGAAATTGATCAAATTGATAATATTTACAATCATGGCCACACCAGATTGTTAGACCATAACATTAATTAGCAGTTTATAACATGAATCACAATAAATCATAATTACTTTAGAATACATCAGCTAATTAAAATAATCATTGAAATGTAGTATTTTTGACAATACTTGTATTTACTCAATGCACAATTCAATCATAGCCATTGATGGCTCAGCATGTGAGAATAATTATGAATTTTTATGCACCCAGAAAAAGCAGATTAAAATACAACCATGTGCCTGTCTGATTCACCTTTAGAAACAAAGTGATTTAAAATGAATATCACACAGTTCAGGCTTATTAATAAAGGTTCTAATGTATCACTTAATGCTAAAGCTGGTGAATTTATGCATGATATGGAAGGAAAGTCATTGAGGACACGGGGAAGACGTGTGCAGCTGCTGCCGTGCATCCTGACAGGCAGTCAATAGAACATGCTGTCCGGATCATGTACTGCCAAGTATATTGTTTCTCGTGGCCGAATGCCCTCTGTGTGAACTTTACACTCAGCCTATCACAGTAATATACCTGAAGAGTCTTAGTGAAGTATTTATTTAAATTATTAAAAAAAGTTTTATGAGAAGTTTTTGATTATCAATGGTTATAGATCTCACTGAATAGGCCTAACAGTAAAGTCTTTCATTAGATTTGACTTGCTTAACATATGACCTTTTTGATACTCTATAAAATCTGCAAAGCAAGTTGCAATTATTTTTTTGTTGCAGTATTTCTCTGTATCTAAATTGAACATTGTGGTCAGTGATTATGAATCCATACATTAAAACCTCTTTGTATTTTAATTAAAATCTCTGATATAGCGGAGTTTAATAAAATATCAGAGATTTGTTGTTAGAAAGGGAGGTTTGGAATTTTTATCAGCTAAATAGGGTTTTATTGAATTGGGGGAGGCCTATCATTGTCCCCTAAATGGCTCCTGTAAATCTCTTAAGTTATAAAAGTCATCTGTGTTCCTCATCTGACTGTTGTAGATTGATTTACTGAACATTTATGATATCTAAGGTAGTGTAATAAAGTGTCTCTGTATCATATTTATCAGTAAGCCCAATCTATGTGCAGAGCTTATCGGCCCTATACAAACAAGTCAGAGTTAAAGGTGAAAAAAAAGCAGAAAAAAACTTGGGGAAATACGTGGTGTCTAAATATTGTGATTATAGATCAGCTGAAATGGAGCGTAAAAAATTCATTCACACATTTATCTGTATATTATGAGTCTCTGTTTAACAATGTGCCTCTGCTTAATGGCTGGCTTACTTTGGGAACTTCTTTCCCTGTGTGTCTCCTAGCCTAATTACTCTTCAATTCCTCAATGATAAAATATAGTTATATAACTGATTGTATAGTATTTTGTGTGTGTGTGGATATTCAATGTTTAAACCCAAGGGTTAATTATAGTAGAACTTTAGCTATCTAACCTTTGATACTATAACTCTGATGTGTATGTTTTGGCATACTAATTATGTTTCACACAAAGACTGTTTCTTATTGTTTTCATGTTTCCCATTATCAAATTTGTCCACATGCATATGAATTAAGATTTATTTATAGATATACAGTTTTCACAGCAAATTGGTTGGGAAAACAGAATTTAAATAATTCAGCAGTATTTCGATCAAAGGGATAAATATACATATATCATAAATCAAATAATTTTGTTTTAGCTTCATGCCTTGATCATAATCTGAAATAGTGGCTATAGGCCAGCATTGTAAATTGTTGTTGCAATGGTTTTAACATAATGAAGTATTTTATTACATTAAACTGCCAGTTTACCTGCAGAGAAAAATTATCACATTAATTTTTTAATGAAACTCTATTCATAAAAGAGATGTACTGTATTGTATTAAACATCAGTATTGAAATGTAAAATTAAATATTTAAGACTTTTAGTATCATCTAAAAAGATACACAGACAAACATATATAAATTTGTACATGTAATATCTATACCAAAAAGATGCTAATTTAGTGATAAAATCACAGTCTTAATTAACTGTGTTAGAATTCAAGACTCATTCTGACTTGAGCCTCCATAGCTCAGACCCAAAGGTTATGAGTTTGAATCTGTAGAGGCAAATAAATTTTTCTATCTTCAATATTAACTTGTAGATAAGTTTTAATTATTGGATTACATTGCAACCATTTGAGAAATACCGTGGAGAGAAATACCCTTAAGTGTTTTTAAAAACACAAATCAACCAATCAAATTTTTTATAGGACATTGTGATGATTTAGAATATGTTTACAAGTAAATATATGGCTTAGTGTAGCAGAGATATTTGTCTGAGGTCATTGAAGGTCGGTGGATCTTAAATGGGTTTTTACCTTTATCTCCATGTCAAATTCAGAGAGACTACGTAGAATTTTAGCTCAATGTGTAAAAGCTTTTATGCTATACCCCTTCAAAGGTGTGAAAGAAGTTCCTTGTCAATTAAAGGTGGGCGTTTATATAGGAATTGTAGGTGTACTAATGTTAAATGCCCTAATAATTCAACTGTTGAAATATATAAATTAAATGAGCTTTCCATAGTTCAGATAATTGAATTTCCTTAACAAAAAAGTTATCAAAAGGTGAAACAAAAAGGTCATATATACAGGTTATCACAAAAATAATTCTTTAGATTTCATATCGTAGATAGGGATTTATAACAATGATTGATATAGAGACACCTCTTTAAATGCATTATATGTAACTGGATCAAGCCATGTGACAACCAAGTTAAAGCATAGTCTAGGCTACAAAAAATGTTTGTACTGGGTTTGTGTTTAATTGGGGTTTTATCTGTATTCGTGGCGCGGCATAAAAAGTTAGCCAAAACAATGACCAGTTTAGTTGATGTCTCTGTGTTGTGAGAACTAATTGGCTCCAGTTGTTTGTTTTCCAGGTGTCTGTACCAAATTCATAAGATCTGGTTTGAATTTAACACAGACATATTTGATAAAATAGGGAATTAATAACATTAATTTGGGTACAAAATATTTTAGGCACATAACCAGCTTAACTTGACTATAGAAACATCCCTGCCTTCAATTGAAAAATTCTGTTGAAGTTTTTTACTTCCATTTTCCTGACATTTTCAAACTGTTAGGTAATCTATGGTATAAGAATATAGGTGTGTCCATTGAATGTCATTTTCAACAGCACAATGATTTAACCTCAGTCCTGTAGCCCACCATTTTGTACAATAATATAACTTGTCATTACCTGGGTTATCTTAGCATGAAATGCTGGGTTGTTATACTGGTAGATTATAAATATATGTTAAGTTATTTTATAAAACCCCAATTGAACAAACAAATGCTGTTGCAGTATACTGTTGTTACACAATTGAATAACACCTGGATATAGCATAAAAGCCACCAATCTATATCAATCATTCCATTCTTCATAAAATTGACCAAGTAGTGCTTCAAGTATGTGCCTTATAAATCTTCAACGTGTCAGATTCATTTCTTCAAAGACATGCTCTGTTGCACATGTTTAGTTTTGACCTGAATTATTTGCAATTAATGCAGCCCTTAAGGTTCTAGACAGCAAACCACCCAAACAAGCTTTATATACTATCTTGCCACATGAAAACACATGGGCCGACATCCTAATGTGTCTTCAGATATGTCACTGCTGTATGAAATTTCACACAGTAAACAAAGACATGTACATGTACCTGTGTTGTTGTACATGTAACTATTCAAAAAACTTTTAATCCAAAATGAATTTAACCCCAAACTCCTGTGTGAAATTTTGACATTACAATATGTCTATTAAAGTCAGTCATTTTAAACACAGTCAAGAGAATCACAGAAATTGGGAGATATCTGACTGAAAACATTTTACTATCACTATTATTGACCCACAAGACCCAATACAAATACATCAAAAACAGATTTGCTTTTTCTTGCCCCCTTAACCTTCCTGAGAGCACCAGGGCACCATGTAGCTCTCTCTAATCAGTGTTGCTCATACTTAAAGCTTCAAGGTTACAGGTCAAATGATTTATGATATAAATAAATAAACAAACGCAGAATTTAAAATATTGTCAAAAGCACAGATTCCCATGATTTACAAATAGACAATTTATGAAATCAAATAGAACTGGTGTCGATTTGAATTGGTATTGAACTGAAAGCTTAATGTGCATGTATGTATACAGCTGTTTAGAATATTAATTTTCGCACTCCAGTTAGACTACAGGGTTGGAGAAAGAGACGAACTAGTGTTAGAACTCAAAAATGTCTGATTTCAGATGCTTTGTTTCTAAGCAGAGGGATGGGAAGGCACTTGCTCTTTCCTTGGAGTTATGAGGAAACGCGTTTTGGTGCTGGTGCTGTCCAGGGTGGTTTCCTTCACTTATTGGGCTGTTATTTCAATAATATTGAGTTGATTGAAATAACATTGAGGACGGGGTTAAAATTCGATCAAACAAACAAACAAATTGACTTTATTTTGATGTTTTAATTAAGAATTCTTTTCTAATTTACTTGCAGCTGTTGGTGATTTGAAAACGTTCTGCCTGAATGAGAATGGCATTGACCATTTTGAAGCGAAACATGGGTATGACTGTATGCTCCTTGCCCTTGATACCCGTCCCCAGTGCCTTAAGGACCTACATAACATGGCGATGGTTAATCCTATACAGATCATCCGTCGCTGTGATGAGTACAGAAGAGATGGGGTCAAGGGCTCCATGCTCTTTAAACAATGGCCGGTATTCGCCACAAAATCCAAGTCTAAAACGCCAGAACTCTCCTTAAGAAAGGTAAGGAATTGGTTGAGCACGAATTTATCTCTACATCCTGACAAGTTTTGTATAGGCAGGAAGGATCCGGTTCCGAGAAGTGTAATATCTGAACTTGGGTGTTTTTCCCTCAAAATTTGGTTAATGAATCTTCTGTTCATACCTTATAACTTCCAGCAGTTGGGATGAGAAATACGCTATACCACAGGGGGTCTTACATGTTATTTCTTTGGACTGTCTCAAAATTAGAGTGTCCCAACTTATAGAAGTAATGGTATAATTACAACTTGTCATGATAATGGGATATAAAATTGATAATGTCAGTTATCAATTATTTCCAATAAGTCAGTTTAAAAATTCATAAAAAATCCCATGTCAGACACTTGGTTATCTTTTTCACAAGGCCACTAGCTATGTTCTTAACACTCCTTTCTTTTCAACAGCCTGTATATCTTTATTTGTAAAGAAATATTTTGGATTTCTGTTTAAAGTTTTAAGTTGAAAAACTGTGTGGTCGGTCATTATGTATCAGTGGTTAGTGTGTTGGACTACTGATCATCATTCATGGTACCTCCCACATGATCAAGTCCCCCTGTATGACCTGAGGTACATTGTATGTGAGCGGGCAACATGCATGACAAATAGACAACCCTTTCGTCATATTAATAAAATACATTTGAGTATGATGTAAAACCCCAATGAAACAAACATCTTTTATAAATTTTTATTTTTTTTATTTTATCTTTCAGCTCCCTCCAGTTGTAACTTTTGAAAAAGATTACAAACCTTTAAAACTGCGGAACATTGTCATTAAAAGAGCTGACTCTAGCGAGAAGGATGAAGAGGCAATAAAGCCAGATACAGCAGTCATTCCTATTGATACCTCAGGGGTCACTTTTCAACGAATGTGTTCTTTCCGTCAATCACTTCGCAGTATTGATGGTGAGGATACCCTGACCAGAAATGTGAAGAAAAAGCGTCGACAGACCTTTTCTGGGGTACCTGAAGATGTCTGGAAAGAAATATGTGCGTTTGAAAAAATGAAAATAGAAGAAAATAAACGCAATAGTATTCAGGACAGATTGAAGTCGTACAGCTTTGATGATTTAGATGCTGAACTTAGTGCCAATGATGGTGAATTGACTAAATATCTTAATCAAGTGGAAGACAGAATCGAAGAGCGAGAAGAGCTGGAAAACAGTTTAGCAGAGAACAAATTTTTAAGACTGATACCATGCAGAAGATCTTGCTCTTTGCCCAGATCGGCAAAACTTCAAGCGGCCAGACAAAGACAGCTTAGTTCTCGCCCACTTAGTAAATGCCAGGCTAAATCAGAAACAACTTTGGCCAATTTGATGTCGAGCACAGGTGCCTTATCCAACAAACGATCTTCAAGCATAGGCAGTACTTTAAGTCTTCAGTCAGCTGGTTCTGGAGCATCCAGTCGGCAATCTAGGTCCTCAAAACGCTCTAGTTTTATTGGAGTGAAAATAAAATCTTTGTTGAATGTGGGCAGTAAATCAGTTAAAGAAAATTCCAGTCGCCCCAAGTCTTTAGATATTGATGCCCTGGAGGTTGAGCCAGAGACTGCATCCACTGCGTCGAATCTAAGCAGAACACCCAGCATGCCAGAGGGAATACACAACAAGGTGGGACCAGGGTCCTTCTATTACTTCGACAACCACACATTACCAAGGATGTTGGCTAAAAAATATGATTTCCCATGGGAGAGTTTACCAAAGGATTGGACCACATCTGTCAAACTAAGGGAAATATCCAAGAGGCGAGTACGAGAAGATAGGAACTCCTCTTCGGGTATGTGTTTATATTCCAAGTCTTAATTTCACTTCAGTCTTATTGGTTGACATTGTGAGTTTAAATGCACCTTATGACCAGATCCTTTGAGGATATAGTTAAAGTGGCAGAGAATACTGTATTCATCTCATTTATCAGCCTGTTTTTAATATTTTTCTATGCAGTATTTTTATTGAAAGGACCAGAAAAAAATCTCTTATATCAATCAGAGAAATGCATATGTTTAGAAAGCAGAAAATAAATATTTTGTTTCTATTGTTTTAGGTAACTGGAGTGGAAGCAGTGCAAGGCAATCTATGGAATCCGAAAGAGCAAAATCAATAAGTGCTTTGTCTCACCGATCTCTGGGTACAGATTCTGGCAGAGAATCCCCCACACCAACTGCTGATGGGTAAGTTAAGTCTACAATGTGCACCACAAGAAAACTTTCCGATAGATAAAGGGGTTTAAGTATCTAAAGTTCCTAACTACAGATATGTGTCGTTTCAGAGAATGTCTCAATTACACAAAGGTTTTCATAGGAAACCTAATTGAAAATAAGGTTGATGGATTGGTGTTTTACACAATACTTAAGGGTATTTCCCTTATATAATGGTGGTGTATTCCAACAATAACTGACACTAGCACAATCATAAATGTGAGGCCTTTTGATACTGTTGGAATGTTAATCTTCCTCCAGTACTGGCAACACAGCATTGCTACTCTTTAAACAAACTGACCGTAGCCAAAGGGCCTCCCTAAATAAGATAATAACTTCTTACTCTTGACCCTGATGCTGTACAATCTATCTTTCAGTTAGGTTTTACAGGTGGTTGGAAGGGAGCTTCCAGATGCTCTCTGTGCTTAGGGGCACCAGTCTTATCTTGTCTTGTCTGTTTGTTGCCAATGTTCTCGAGGGTAGCTTCCTTTCCTTGTTGAGCTGGCATGTAGTCAAATGAGTGAAGTCACCTTCAGTACTGCTGAGTTGAAAAAACTAGCCATGTAAACAATTACTGTAAACTGTGTGAGTAGTTAACAAGTCATTTATAATGCTATTGTTTATGTTTCAGAACAACAACTGATACAGCTGGAGAGGCTGGGGATGAAGGAAGTCTGATAAAAGGAGATGCAGACAGGACAGTTTTTGAGAAGAAGACAAGAGCATCACGCCTGGATACTGAGGCCTGGTTAAGGAATCTAAGTATCAGAGCGGCTGCAAGGGCTGATTCATCTAGCAGCTCGGAAACGATCAACTCTATCACAAAAATGGATGTACCGCCCATGGAAGACTTTACAGGAGACATTTTGGAACGTTATCGTTTAATGGACGATGATGCTTCTTCTGTTTATTCTCTTGATCAAGAAGGTTTTTACACATCTTTTCACAATGATAGCGGTTTACGAAGGAGTACTACAACATTATGGGAAGAAGAAGCTGCAACGTCCCCCGTTGATGGTAAAGCAAACAGTATCCAAAGCGTCTCAAGTAATCTTTCCATGGATAGTGTCATCCCGAATCCTTTTTTGAAAGCAGTTCCATCACCAGTTATCATGCGTCCCCCACCAAAGCGCCAGGGATCAAGTGGAGCTGAAAGTGATGGTAGTGCAATATTTAGTCTGCCTGCCCCGACCCCCCAACCGTCCCTTAATCCTACTGTGGACTTCTCTTTTTCAGAGTCCGACCAGGAAATTATCTATGCAAGAGTAAAACAGAAAACTAGGATTTCAACAACAATGTATCCATCTCTTTGTGATGTTTCTACTTCAGATAGTGAGGAAGAAGGGTTACATGGGAAGCGGAATAGCATGACAAAGGTTCAGAAGCATAAACCTATGTTTGATCCTGAATCAGTTAAAGTTGTTGAACTTTCACCTGTGTTTGAGTCTACCTTTGGTCCCCATAAAGGTAACATGTTAAGCAATGACTTTGATTTTGAGGATGATTCAACTTCCAGGGTACTTTCGACATTTTCGACTGGAAGTGATGATAGCCTTGAAAGCAAAAAGATAATTGCGGAAGTTCCAAGAACAAAGACTGCACTTACTCAAAGAACCATAACCACTGGTTCTGATGATAGCAAGATATATTCTTTCAAAAACTTTTCGTCTGTTTCGTCTTTGGAAAGAAAATCTTCAAAATTATCCAGCTATCAACCAAAGCTGAAACATTCTGGTTCCTTAGATGATTCTAACTTGTTAGGGTCATCGTCAGAGGATGCTGGGATTAAGAAACAAGTGTTCAATTCTTTACCTCGCCATTATCAGGTTTACAAAAGAAACAGTGTTGGGCCAGATCATATGAACTCTTGGCCACGGTCACGTCAGACTCCCAGCAAATTGTCAACAGTACCTCAACCAGCTTCAGGTATATTAAAATCAACACAAAAACCTTCAAACTTTCCAAAAACTCTTAAGACATTGAACTTTGCGCCTGTAGTAAATATGTTTGATCCAGGAACACCAGAAAGTGTTCAAGTGTTCCCCACAAGTTCAGGGGAATCGCCTGTTCATGCAGTGAGCCAGTATAAACTTCCTCAAACAAATAGCTTCACTGTTCCTGAGGATGACAAACCTGTGAACACTGAGAAACCGAGACCTGTGTCTTCAGGCTCAGAATCTGACTTTACCCAAGAAATTGATCTTCCAGCTAAGTACATGCCTACTTTAACTGTCCGACCAGGAAAACGTCCATCAAGTTCTGGTTCCGATGTTAGTCCTTATGCAAGTTCTTCAATTTTGAGAAATATGAAGAAAAGTTCTGTCAGTTCTGGTAGCAATAGCGAGTCTGGTGATTTAGGAGTGTACCGAAAAACTCTGATTAATTCACCAACAGTTGACAGTGGCATTGGGTCTGTTGGAGATTTAAGTCCTTCAACACCTACTTCTAGTGTGGGAGCTGACGAAGACTTGGGACAGAATGATTCCAGCAAGAAACAGTCGATCCAAAGCCCGGACAGTGTTTTTACAATGTCATCAATCCAACAAAAGACACAGGAATCAAAATATTCATTTCCTAATGTTAACTCTACTGGAACTGTAGAAAAACCAAGTCATCAAAAGGTCTTTGGAGCTGATCTTTTAGAAAGTGGGGATGATCTTGATTTCGCTGATGACAGCAGTGATTCACAAACAACTCCTACAAGACAAGTCAATCCACAACCTGCATCAAATTCATACAGCAACACAATGAATGGCAATTTTAGATCTAGCCAAAGTGACTCAATTCTCATTACACATTCCAACAATGGCAAGTCCACACTTCCCTATCGCAATTCTTTTTCATCCTTGCCTCCATCTGCACCAACAAATGCAAGGGTTAGTCCAAATTCAACTCGGACTAGCTCATATAGGAATGCATGTGGCAATTCCACTCGATCTCCATCATACAGGGTAGCCCAGTCAAATGTTCAATTTGGTAGCAAATTGGACAGTAGCAAGGGGATTCCTTCACCCACTTATCGTTCAGATTCCTATCGTGTAGCTTGTACTGATTTGGTACCACCCCCAGTCCCCGAACACAAAGGAAAAAGAGATAATTCAAAGAGTCTCCAAATACCGGACTCAGCAGCCAGAGCTGAATCCTACAGGGTTGCAATGGAAGAAATGGAAGACCCAGAGATATTTGAATATAAGCCTGTAAACAAGCGAGCAGCCATTACCAGCTTAGACCAATTGTTACCCAAGCCAGCTGTCAATGGTAGCAAAGGCGTAAAGTCTCCAAAGCAAATAAAACGTAGTTTTACGGAAAGTGGACTGTTTGCTAGATTAAGAGGCAAACAAGAAAAATCTATATCAAAGACGAACAGTTCAACACAAGGACCATTGAAAAGTTCTTATGTACCTCTTAATTTACCTAATGGCCAGGATGCTGCTAAGGCCAAGATGACCACTTCCTCCTACCGAGTAAAACCCAAGTCCTCTACATACATGAGCTTTGATATTTTGTCATCAGTGGAAGAGGTTAAGGAAGACAGTATGCATGGTTCCATGGAGTCTGTCAAAGCACCATCTGTATCATCTATACAATCATTCCAGAGTGGACAGTCATCTAGCTCTTTCCTCAGAAGAGATAGTCCATCCAATGGTCAGCCAGATGATCACCGTCGACTTATCCGACATAGTAACCAACACATGCTAGGCAAATCAAAGTCACAGGTCATTCTCCCGTCTACAGATAATCGACGCAGATCAACAGGCAGCAGTAGTAGCACAAGAGTGATGGGAGGGCCACATATCATCAATAGTTACAAAGCTCCTTTATTAGATTCATCCATGGAAACGGGTGTGTGACACATGCATGCATTCATTCTTTGTCATTGAGTAACTTCCCATAAATGATTCTTCATTCACTACATTCACATAACATGAAATAGTATATCCGTATGCAAGGAGACATTGTAAATTTTGAATAAATTTGTCACTGAATATAAAGTGATAGTACATTTTATTTTTATTGAAAGTCAATATAAGTCCAATTTATGAAGTCAAAGATAAAATTGACTTAAAAAACAAATTAAAATTTACCCATCTTCTCACAGGGTATCACTGGTAGTTTTGTCAGAGGGAAATGGGAGGGGGAGTTGTATACAAGAGTCCATATAATATTGGGGTTGGTAATTTTACCATGTGCTGATCATCTACCTCCATATATCATGCATATCTCACCAATTTGTTGCTTGCCTATTTTTTTGTAACCTAACAAACCTCTTATTCGCATATTCATGTGCACTGTATCAATGAATAGTGTAAGAAAAAATCAACGAAATTTGAGCATCCCTATAATTAAGTGCTTTGTTCTGTCAATTTATTTTCTGGTTTTCAAAGGTTGAGCAATTATGTCCTATTTCTAAGAGTTTGTGTGGAATGTTTGTTGTAGAATAAATCTTATGTTATTTACTCTGAA
>JAVFBX010244801.1:0-10273 GCA_034783855.1 Mopalia kennerleyi | reverse complement strand
AAAGCCAACTGTGCGTTAATTGGACACATGACGGCCATGTTCTTTTTGAAAAGTTTAATATGCAGTGCAGCCAGACTCTATAGCCGTGGCCGAAGTTAACGCGAGAAGAGTCTGGTTCACGCGAGACTATTCTGACCTGGCTTAATGATGTATCTTTACATGTTACGACACATTGCTTTTCTCGATTTAAAAGGTAAGATAACAAAAAAAAAGATTTAAAGAAAAGGGACAGAATAGATAGCCTGTAATTAGGGGTCGTGAAATAAAGGTGTATGGATAGCTTTCATAATCATAATCACAGTTTTCTGGCATCGGCCCCTTTTAATCACTATGGAAGTATGGAATCGAGTTTGTGCCATGTCGAATGCAATTTTTTTTTCAACCTTTCCCGTTATTGCGAGTTAGTTCGTGACAATGAGGTATTACCTATCCGGGACCGGTTGCCGGAAGAGCTATTTAGTTTAATCCGCTATTTGATGACGTCACGACATGTGGAAGGTCTATGTCTAATCCACTTTTAGCGATTTAATCTGTATTTACGACTAATACTCTATCGATAATCTGGTCCCTGGTTATTACAAGTAAGTCGTAATAATGAGTTATCTCTCTCTTTATTGTGAGTCATTAAGCCGTTATTACGAATAAGCTATCTCGTTGTTTCGGGTTAGTAAGTTGTAATTACGAGTTAGCTATCTTACTAAGTGAATATCGGTCATGTAAGCAAAACACCCTTGAGAAAGACGTCAAACCTGAAGCAAACAAATAAATAAGATAATCAGTGACGTACCGGATTATCAATAGAGTACAGGTAATACGACTGTTAGACGAATCCTCATTACCACGTGATATCTCCGTACAGGTATGACCATGAGTCACTTTGTACGTCCTATTGATAGAAAAGACTATCTGGATGACAAGGTGAAATTAATCAATGTAGCAAGACTTTCCTTGTAATGACCTCTTGTGACCCCCTTTGGGGAGAGTGGACGAAGAATCGAATTGAAAACTCCAGTGAATGTTTAACGCCCAACCGCTTTCTTTAATAAAATTCTATAAAAAAAAACTACAATTTAACTTCGCTATATTCAGAGATTACATTGTTTGTATCACAGTTATATATAGTATCATCCACGCACTAACTAGGCCATGTTTGCAGGTCGTGATTTTCCGGCAACTGATTGTTTTGAGCAAACAAACATTTTCTATTTCATTCAGTATTGCTGACTATTATGCTTACATATGAGGGCAGTATACTGTTCAACTTCAACAAATAAACCCCAAATTAATTTATTTGCAAATATATATATAAGTTTTGGGTTGGATTCAATGTGTGAAATATTTTTTTAAATTATATATAAAAGTTTTTAAAAACTCGGCATGAATACTTTTCAATATCAAGAAATAAACCTCAAATTGATCTATTTTTCAAGACATATTGTGTTTACCTTCTGAATCAGACAGGTTGTAACTCTCTTTCTCTTTGATGAATATATTCATTATTATTATCTATATCTCAGAAATACCAATTTGTACGCTAATTTATTCATACCCTATACCGAATATCTTGTTGGCTACATAATTAGCATCGCTTTATACACCTAATATTAAGGGTTACTCATAACACAACTCGAGATTAAGGTTAATTAAAGCGATTCTCGGCAATAATATGCATATAGGTAAAACGGGCATCATTTGTTGTGTTGAAATGTGCTCTCTAAGTTTTTAATCAAACTATGTTCATTTTACAATTGGATCTTACCCATTGGGTATTGCTTACACTACGCTCAAATTCATGAAGGCGGCCATGTAATGCTACTTTAATCACTAAACAGAAGAGCTCCACAAATATTGACCAACCAAATATATTTCTTGTACTAGGAGGTCTACGTCACGAGACCTAGTCGTCTGTTTAAATCTTTGACAGTTCACACTAATGACCTATATATGTCATTGGTCCCCACATGTTATTAACCTGCATCACACTAGAGTGTCAGTTGCGTTACCTCTTGAATAGGGTTGGCCACGCCCAAAATGTCAGCTACCAGTGGTCGCATACTCGTAACCCTCAAGAGATTTTATAAGGTGAAGAAACGATAAGTCGATACCATATTTAAGTATCTTTAATAGTAACCTTTCAAGGGATATAGGGGTTATTGCAGCCAGGAACATCGCTTTAAGAAACTTGTCTCGGGGATTTAATCTAGAAAATAAGATGATTCTTGGATTTTAATGAATCTACATCCCTGTGCCAGTGCTAATGCATTTTAGAAAAAGTTTTTTTATCTTTGGGATTTCTCAATGCAGACGTCTGGATGCTACAGCCTGCTTCCGAACGTACATGTACACTTGTCCATGTTCGTTCGGAAGAAGACTGTAGCATCCAGGCGGGACTAGAAACTAGAAAGGCAGAGCAATGTACAACTCTCGTCGAACAGTTACATTGAGTGCTTGCATACATGGCAATATACAGCAAATATATATCATAAATTTAAGATTGCGTTTAACAAATTGAATTTTCTTTTCTTTCTTTAAAATTTAAAAGCAACACATCGACATAAGAAGGCGACTTATTGACCTGAGAAGTAGGTTATATGTCAAGTATAATGTCAATGATTAATATGAGTGTACTGCAAGTATCATCTTTAACATCATTCGACTGTCGTCATAATAACATGCATTTATTCAAAGCACGCATGACAGTCCGCGCTTTGTAGAGAGTGTTCTATCTGTTAAAGATTCAGAAGTTAAACCCCTAAACTAAATTTGCATATTCCAACGCCATACAAATTTCGCTAAGTTTATTGAAGTGCATCGTATTCGGCTAATATGTTTTTATACCACCCGCTAGATGTTTGCGGGGGTATCTTAAAATAGGTGCCGTCCATCAGTCTGTCCATCCGTCCGTCTCCATTCTACCTCCAGTCATATTCCGATCTCTATCTCCAAAAGTACTCGAGCTGAACATTATTTTATCCTACAGCTGGCATATCGAGACTGTGCACTGCCATGGTGCTATTCGTGTGACGCTCTTGGAAGTTTGTCTGTCCGTCCATCTGTCTGTTTTTGCTCCCACTCTACCTCCTGTCAAATTTCGAGCTGTATCTCCAAAAGTACTCAGTATATTGAGATGAAATTTATTTTATTAAACAGCTGGTATATTGGGACTGTGCACTGTTATAGTGATATTCATGTAACTTTCTTCGAAGTTCATCTGCATGTCTGTCCATCTGTCCGTCATTTGCCTTAACTCTACCTCCTGTCATATTCCGATCTCTATCACCAAAAGTACTCAATGTATCGAACTGAAATTCATTTTATTTAACAACTGGTATATTAGGACTGTGTACTGTTATTTAGTGATATTCATGTTACGTTCTTCGAAGTTTGTCTGTCTGTCCATCCATCCGTTCTTTGCCTCCTCTCTACGTCCTGTCATATTTCGAGCTCTATCTACAAGCTACTCTATGTATTGAGCTCAAACTTGTTGCATTTAACAGCTGCTATATTGGGACTGTGCAATGTCATTATGCGAATCATGTAACATTCTTGGAAGTTCGTCTGTACGTCTGTTCTTTGCCTCCACTTTGTATACTTTCATTGCTTTCTGTTACAGAATTTTATAGTAAACATGTGCATGTGTTTTGGCCCATCTGTGCACTCCTATGGCTTTTATTTTCGAATAATATAAATAATGGCAGTCAAGTGTATTATTAATACCTTTTAACAACTTACAGCCTCGGTGCGGGGGTATTACAATAATGAGCTTTGCTCACTTTAGCGCTTGTTTAATTTTTAATTAACTTATTAAAGGATCTTAATTAAATTTAATTAAGTTTAAAATATTCTCATCTGGAGACCATGTGAAATATGCTCTTAGGTTATTTGTAGCAATCAAAATACTACAAAAATACAATCCCCATGATATCAAAACTAAGGATGGCCTGGTATTTTTTCCACAATTTTGAAAACTCCGAACATTCCTCTTTCTCTCAAAGTATATCACTATATTTTCTTTAAGTAGTTTTTTTTTTCTCTTGGTTAATTCCGACAGCAAAGTTGCACCATAGGTACTTGAATTTGTGGATGTTAAACTATGATATTTGTAGATTGCCATACTAGTGGCAGACAGCGTGATAAACAGTTATTTGAAGGAAAACACTTGACGTTACCTGTAAGTTTGATTAAAGGCACGATGTGTGTCTACAATCAATTATTTATCCCCCACAGAAGAGCATAAGTGGATTCAAAATACGATCCTTTTGATGAACCTAAGATTTAAATAAAATAGTTCGTAATGCCTGCCTAACAGAACAGGTTGTCTCTCTTCTAGGTTTGATCTTAAGCTGCAATCTGCGTTGAAAAGCTAGATGGTACTTGGTGATTAGAAAATGACTCCTGACTGTGCCTCTTTTCAGCCAATATGTCACCAGAACGATCGCAACCGTAGCTTCACGTTATCATGAAGCAGAAAACGCCCATACCCAATCCTCGATGGAGTTCAATGTTTGTTATAGAATGAAGTTAAATATTATTATTTGCTTGTCTGAACCTTAGCTTGACAACACAAACACATGGCCATTTACCTGAGCACAATGGCATAGCAGTAATTATTAAACGCTTCACTTCAGCTATATACAAACGTCGTGATGACAGTATTGTACGCTTCTGAGATGAGACATTTTAATAAGCAGAAAGGAAAAAAATAGCTGGGACCTGTTATTGTCATGCGAACCAAAACACTGATGATGAAAATGAGTTTCTTGGGATATTTGAACAATCGGTCCACAGTGCACTCATTGAAAATCCGGATTTATTATTACAACTAGACGACTACGCTGACAGACGTACGGAATTGGAGTAACAATGAACTGAAGAATGAATTTGATAATACTTTACGTGGTAATAATTATTTTATTCCAATCAATACACGAGCTAACTGATATTCCCGACGATAGTTCCAGTATCATTGCCTTTTTGATAACTGGTAGTGTAAACTGTAAACCCAATCCGTGATTATGATCTAATTCAAACACTAGATAGATTATACCATATTCAGTATATTAGGTAAACTATAGAATTTTCCAATGGACTGACCAGAAGTGTTTGTAGTGTGTTGGTTTGATTGGGGTTTTATGACTGTATGTCATCCCAATAGGTGAAGCCACTGCATGGCAACAAACAATGCCGAATACAAGAGAATATAACACGACATCCCAAAGACATCTGCTTTGTGTTGCCCCTAATCTCTAACAACATCAGGCCAGCATGAACCTCCCTCCAAAGTTTCGCCCGCGGCCGTGGCTTAGTGGAAGCCTGTGCGCTTCCTAATCCGACTCCAATTTACCGTTTACGTGATCATGTCCGTCTGTCGACCATCAGGTATATATGAGTAAGTCACACAATGTGGCTCCGTCAATCGCGGGGTTGGTTTTAAAGCGGTTTCCTCCCGGTTTTCCACCGTAATAAGGCAAGGAACAGTTTGAAGTGGACAATCCGTCGTCATATAAATGAAATACCATTGGGTACAACGTTAAACCCCAAACAAAAAAACCCTCCAAGGTCCAAACTCTTATATTTGGGACTATAAGTGAGACAATAGACAACTGTCTGATAGCCTTTCCACAGCTTCGTGGGATGTTGCGTACCGTTTGGGGGCAATAACGATATTCTGTACTTCTTGGGTTCTCTGTTTCTTACATCTTGTGAATAACATGTATATCCCGAACCAAACGGCTACTGTACCTCATCGAGAGCTGCACACAAATAAGGTGGTACAGGTGCTGTAAAACATACAAATTATCTGCTTTACTTACATTTATTTACACCAAGGCGTGAAGCTAACGCTCCCAAGCGAATCGCAAGAAAACGTTACGAAGGAACCACCCATCAAAACCTATCTGACCCTCCGTTAGAGGTGAAGAAATATTGATAATGAGAAGTAAATCAGTCTTTGGGACAATTCATGTGTAACGTGGGAAAGTTTTATAATATTTTGGATTTATGCCGATTAGTTGTACCCACAATTTGTTTATTAAGTAGAATATCCTTTGAACTTAACCAAAATGTGCCTAGCTCATTTTTTTTTTTAATGATCGGCTTGTTTTATTCCATCTTGTCTTTAATAGTTGTACTTTTAACTCCAGTAAAGCTGGTTGCATGTAACAATATTAGTTAATGACATGTGTCAAAGAATGTAGGAACTTTTATAACCCTCCGTCAAGCTAGTATATCCCGAGCAAAGTGGAGGCGACCATGTTTGTTTTTATATTACCAGTGAAATATTTTGAAATCTCAAGATGAGTACCGGTTTGTACCTACGAGTTGACCAATAAAAATCATTAGTGCTTAAAGGATAAAAATTTGTGACCAATCGCATAAATCGTTGGGTTGCTGCATGAGAAATATTACTACCTCTCCTTTAATTGGTTAACAGTTTAATATCGCTTCCTATCGCTTTAAAAGGATTCGTTGAAGTTACAAGTTGCTTTATTCACCAATGAAAACAACAGATATAGCAAAGTGCCAACAACATTAATTCGATTGGCGAAAAAAACGTGTACCAAGGCTTGTTTTATATAACTATTAAGCGGTACAGTTGGCAAGCAAATGTCGGTCACGTAGCGCTGATAACGTGTTGATAAAGTATTTGATAACGTAAAGTATCTAGGTTGTGCAAAAACAACAGGTAAATTGTAGTTGTAAATATAGTTCAAATTAGTGCCTATACAGTATTGGAGTATGTGTAAATCTTTTAGATGTGGCTAGAGATAGAATCTAATGGACTTCAACATCTGTTGTAATTTATGTCAAACTCGTGGCCCAGAATCTATTTTGGTAATAATTGACCCAAGGAAAACGCGCGCGTTCTTAACTTCAGACGGCAATCACAAAAAGATACATTAAATCTGACCAAAAGACGTATAAGGCAACCCTTCAAAAAGCAAAACTCTCGACCAAACCATGCAATGATAATAACACAAAATGTGCAATGTTTATACTATCTGCGTGATTTGTTAACAAGCTAAGAAAAACGTAGCTAAATAGTAAATATAGGCGCTAGATGAGATGAGGTTGTCATTTAATACAACTTCACAATACACGACATGAGTCATTCTAAAATATAATCGATTCTACCTCCTATGTCGAGACATTGACTCTAAGATACACACGGGTCATCTTGTTTTCACTTTTGTTGTTGTTGTTGTGTGCCATACGTCGCTCCAAAAATGGGCGGAAATTAATGCGCGATGGCCTGGAAAAGCGTACGAGAGTTATCTTAGTCTCGTTCACTATAGAAACTTTCGAGAGAATACGATTGGGCACGACCTTGTGATTTACACAGGTGTAAATTAGTTGAGAGTTCTTCGCGATTTTTTAGTGAACGTTGTGTTTACTTAGTATATAATAAGACTGCTATGTGTCATCTTCCCAAACGCAAATTAAAATAGACTATTTCAGACATCGCGTTCTTTCCTAAAAAACTTAAATTTGTTTGCCTGTGTCGTGGGTCAATAGTATTAATCGCTCGTTACGGTTTAAAAGTTGTTCTTGATACATTTCCTAAAGGGTCACAGTGCCCCCAAAACCAAACGGGGTCTAGGGGATGTGACGTAATGCATGACCGGTGCAGTTTTCATGTTTTTTAATCGAAGCCCCCACGTTTTCTGTCGTTTTAACAGCAAGTCCCTATCAAAAATTTTAAAGTAGGGGAAACCAAGTTTGGCTTGAATTGCTAATATTTAATCTATTAAATAAAAAACATTATGTCAAAGAATAGAAGGCGTTCAAAAACGATTTTTGGAATTTATGTTACAAATCGTCTCTAGAATATCCTCGCAAAGATCATGATGACTTGTGTAAACGTTTCAATTGACCATATCTTGGTTGTATACGGAAATGTTTTGATTTAGTTTTATGTACATCGTTGTGTTTTATTTCACCTTTCTTATAGGAATGATATCTTATAAAGTGCCAACTAGAATATCACGGTCTAAGAACCGGTGGTGCCAGTTTTATGTTTGCCGTAAAATAAATCATTTGCTGAACTACAAACAACTATTGTTTAGACAGAGACTGCTTGCATCTGAATAGTATTGGTTGTAACAATACTGAACAGTGACGTCTACTTAAAGTCTAAACTCGTTACAAAGTGGCTAGCTCTTTTGTATGTATATATCCTATAATAGCCACTAAAATATAGGCCCTATATATGTATTTATTTATTTCTCAAATATACAAGTCATACGCATAGGTCATTCTAATGTACATTTAGACCTGATTGTCTGAAATAAATTATATTTTATTTTATCTACACCATCAGGTAACACATTTTATTTAAAGCTAGAGATAGCAGAAGTCTGTTAAAGAAAAATACTTGTCCCGTTCAAATACATTATTATTTTCCTTTCGTTATTCAAGACTGATTAATTTACCTAGCGTTTATAAATGAAGCATTACGTCATGAGTAAGATTTGCCTAAGGGAGGTAATTAATTCGAAACAATGACGGTCATCTGTTGCCTATGTATTTAACCACACTAGATGAAGGAAATTCATAATTAGTGTTGACGCTATCCTATGTATTAATTACAGCAAGGTGTGGTCTTTCTATTTTTGACCTTCAACGAGTTTCCTTTTGCCTCTTTTAATATGTCTCAAATCCAAAATTCATTGTTTTAAAGTCTTCACGTAAATCATTCTCTGAATGGACACGCCAATAATTTCAAATAAGTTAGTAAGATACCTATATGGTTTATTGTCGTTTGTTCTAATCCGGAAACTATAGTACTTATCAGTATGCTATTCCTAAGAAAAAACGTATATCCTTAAATAAGGGAAAGATTATATTAATTTGTATTATGACACACCAGCTCTACTTGGGCTATAAATAGGACAATATCGTGCTGTAGTTCTGGGCATGTGACATGAAACAACCAATAGCTGTAAGGAACGACTATCAGCAAAATAAACATACAGATGTCGCCTAGTGGAAATGAATAGGCCCGTGTATCTAGCTCAGACGACCAGCTGATAAGCTAGCTTCTGTTAAATATCGGTAGAACTATATAGCCAGGTGTAAAATTGTGGACATATGTAAGCCGAGGTGGGATAAAGCTATTGTTGCCTGGGCCTGTGTGTTATAGTAACCCCAAGGCGTTAATAATGTCCGATGAGCAGGTTGACAGAAATTGAGTCTTATATACGTCACTCGGTATAGCATGCGCAATTATAATGACGGTACTTGGATTTAGGTTCAGCCTCAAAAACAAAGAAATTAGACGATACGCTTCAGTGAATGTTCATCATAAATAGACAGAGTGAAGCCGTTTAACATGAAACTGGGACAGTCTTTGTGATCGCCAGCTGAAATGTTCACCTGACAATCTACTTTCGTTATTCCCTAAGCCTTACTGCCTCGTGATGGGTGTCCTACGCAGTTTCACGGTGGAATTAGACCCGAACCCCAACCCCAACGGTGTGTACTATACTGGCCAAAGTATCAACGGAGCTGTCCTGTTAGACCTTAAGGACGAGATGAAGATGAGAGGTAAGGTGTATGTGTAGAGGGTGTCAACCGTGTAATATAGGGAACCTGATTCAGCGTTATGGCTTATTCCACTGTGTATTTACATTGTAGAGTAACAAAACCCCTAACCCATGCGTGCTGATTTCCACTGTGTATTGACATTGTAGAGTAACAAAACCCCTAACCCATGCGTGCTGATAGATATTAACATTTAAAGGGCATTGGTATAGCAATGTTGACATTTATTTTTTGATATTTGTTGGTTTATTGTTGGTTGATTGGTTTGTTAGTTGGTTGATGGGTTGGTGGGTTCGCTTGTTGGCTGGCTGGTTGGTTGGATGGTTGGTTGGATGGTTGGTTGGTTTGATGGTCTGTTGGGTGGTTGGTTGGCTGGCTGGCTGGTTGGTTGGCTGGTAGGTTGGTTGGTCGCTTGGTTGGTTGGTTGGTTGGTTGGCGGGTGGGTGAGTTGGCTGGTGGGTAGGTTGGTTGGTTGGCTTGTTGGTTTGTTGGTTGGCTTGTTGGTCGGTTGGTCGGTCGGTCGATCGATCGATCAATCGATTGATTGATTGATTGTAAAATGTCTCTGAATAGTGACTTTAAAATGTTTTTTTATATTTTTCCAAGGATTAATCGCCCCGTGGGGGAGCGGGTTGGCCAGTCCTGCAGAATACTCCTCGGTCGATCGTAAGAGGCGAGAAAAGAGGAGCTTTCTGTTGCCCTGGTGTTCTCAGAGCTAAAGGGAAACAAA
>JAVFBX010244790.1:0-10273 GCA_034783855.1 Mopalia kennerleyi | reverse complement strand
AAAATAAAACGTACAAACAGATCAGCTTCCTGTTTCCCTTTAGCTCTGAGAACACCAGGGCAGAAAGCTCCTCTTTTATCGCCTCTTACGATCGACCGAGGAAGCCAAGGGAGTATTCTGCAGGACTGGCCAACCCGCTCCCCCACGGGACCCCAAGCATTTGAAATGGAGAGCCAAATTACATGTACCATTTTGGACACCATACAGTACAGACTGGAAATAACTAACTCGCCTTTAACGCAGATCGTAACGTGCCACTCCGTGTTCCAGTGCGTTTCCGACTCGTCTAAATAAAAACAAAATCGCGATTATACCTCGTTGCAAATGCGTCTCACTCTCATAGCCTGTGGCGCCACATTTTATTTCATACGCATCTGCATATATTTCGGTGCGTTTTCATATGTTAAGTTATTTTTAGTATATAGCTGTACCTTTGATTTCTGTGATTTTGTTTGCTTTGTTTGATTGGCGTTTAATGCCATACTCTTGAGCGTATTTCATTCCTATGACGATGGATTGTCCACGTCTATGCTCCTTGCCAACTTACGGTGGAAAACTGGTTGGAAACCTCGTAAAAAACACCCCTGCAATACGGGGGGTTCCTGTTATGACGTTACGACAACAGAGCGACGTCCCTTTGCGAAATAACGTTATCGGTTTACGGCAAGGGAGGGCTTATCCACGATTTTTAACATGGGCGGTATAGGGAATATTGCAAATTAAAAGGTATACGCTAATAAAGCCATATGAATTTCCCTTTCCCATAGCTTAAAAAATTATTTTAGGCAAAAGTTAAAATTTGAAAGCCATATTTTCCTGAAAACCAACAACCCGCAATGTTAAAGTATAGACAGGCTGCCCTCCCGTGCCATAAAGTGGCAATGTCATTTTGCAAAGGGACGTCTCTCTGTTGTCGCTACGCCATAACTCAAAACTCTGTATTGTTAAAGTATACACTATTTACCCACCTTGAGCTAACCAAACCACCATTTGCCCCAGCCTTATTAGTATGAAAAGGATTATCGCACCAGACATAGTTTTATTTGTTGTCACTAGATATCATGTTGTTAAGAGTGAAATGCCTAATCAAACATACGCCACAGGATTTTAGTTGCCTCGACCATAAAGCGAAATACATCCTGTGAACCTATATGTGCATGCATTCGTGGATCAAGCTGTTGAGCGCAACTTGAGTTCAGTCGATGGGGAAGAATCCAGCTGTGAGGCGTCTGGCGGAATTGATTATTGCACACTTTGAAGCGCCGGAGATGGTACTCCTTATGCTATACCTCCACGGTTTTAACCTTAGCTGTAGTGTGGTGACCAGGTAATCGTACAGGGACGGACCAGTTCCACAATGCGTCCAAAATATCTTCCTGCGGTAATTAGGTCATACGGATTCACATTGTTTTTTATTCAGAGTCAGGCCATATTTCTTAAGTACAATTTATCTTAGAAACTCTGACCCAGGGATCAGATGAAACACGACGACTGATTCGTCACAGATCTTGAAGCGATGAATGTGCTGACGTTATTAGGTCATTCCTTAGATTGTTTACACATAAAGCCATGTGAGAGAATTCTCACCTATTGAAATGTGCATTTTCGCTCCAATAAATGGTGTTTACCGAGCAAGCCCATCACTTTTTAAACGTACATGGCACAACAAGACAGTAAGGTAAGCGGTTGATGTGATTTTATTGAATTATGTTCGTTAAATTAGTTGCAAATCATTCCTTACTCTCAGAGTGTGGAACGCTCAAGCAAAATATAAAAAAATAACATGGTGTAATTCTCAGCTGTGCCCTGAACATAAGGGGGACACAGATGAGATATCTCAGTTATCCGGACACCAGTCAGACACACACTAGGCCTATCTATTTGGTTGTGAAGCGTGTTTCATCGGTTTCACCTGGGATTACAATATACAGGGATATGTAACGGCAAACGTTAACCTTGAATTTCCGATGAAATCACGATCTCTCTCGCGGATCACGGGAACGAGATGCTTAACCGGTTTGCAAGCGAAGAAGACAGTGCGTTGAACGAAACTTACTTGATTTCACTCTTTAATATTTCCATTTTACAGCTGCAATCAGAAATAAAAGAACTTAGGTCCATTTAAACGACTATCATTAATTCCTATAAGTATTATGCATTTGGGTAAAAAAAGGGGATCTAATGTTGGACTGGAAAACCCCGTTGTATTTTTTTTCACATAAGTAGAATAAAACACAATAACCTAACTATTTCACAAATGTGAAAAAGAATTCAGCATATGTGGAAAACAATTTCACATATATGAAATTCTTTTCCGAATATGTGAAATTATTTTTCATATATGTAAAATAAAGTCATCCATTTTACATATGTGGAAAAGAATTCAACATACGTGGCAAGTAATTCTACATATGTGGAAAAGAATTCAACATATGTAAAATAAACCTTTATTCAACATATGTGGAAATCTTTTTCACTTATGTAAAATAAAAAGGTTGGAACTATTTTTCGAACATGTGAAATTATTTTTCACATATATAAAATACAGTCATTTATTTTACATATGTGGAAAAGAATTTCACATATGTGAAAAAGAATTCAACATATGTGTAATAAAGGTAGAAGTGATAAAACGGCTTGCACGTCAAATACAAGGCCACAGGAACCACCCGCCATCATATAAGTATTTACAGTTGTTTACAATTATTGACACCAGGTATATCACGAGAGTGCTTTTTACGACATTGCCTGACAGTTTTCTCCCGTATTTAGGTCAGACAAATCACAAACAACCTAATAACATATATGAGTAAAATAGCCTGGAGTTGGACGTAAATCCACAAATCAATGTTTTATAGAGGCCATAGTCACTCATATGAGCTGACATTCGTACACACTGTTGGCCAAATATTAACATAAGATGTCCTTTTTGTTGTAGTCACACTGTTTAATCGTTGTGAACAGTAGGCCCGGGGATTCGGATTCCAATATTATTTTACTCATATTTTAAAATCTTTCTAAACAAGCCATAAGTACGGTGGCACATATATACGGTGGCCCCCGGGTGAAAAGTATTATCACCTGGGTGAAAAGTATTATCACCTGAGTGAAAAGTATTATCACCTGGGTGGAAATATTTTTACCTGGGTGGAAATATTTTCACCTGGGTGAAAAGTATTATCACCTGGGTGGAAATATTATCACCTGGGTGAAAAGTTTTATCACCTGGGTGAAAAGTACTTTCCACCCAGGTGAAAATTAATCTCCACCCAGGTGATAATTAATTTCCACCCAGGTGAAAATTAATTTCCACCCAGGTGAAAAGTCCTGTGATGTATAAGACCTCGTTCTGGTATTGCACACAAAAACTGTTAACGACCATCCGCGGCGCGCCCAGATCTAATTGGAAAATTGGTTCGCTGTGGAAACGTGCATAAAGAAGTAACATTATTATAGGCAATAGCTTACCCCATCAACAAGGTTCCCCGCCATCTATAGAACAAGAATGAAGCTTTATATATCACGTGACTTTCCACCTGGGTGAAAAGTATAAATATCACCTGGGTGGAAATTAATTATCACCTGGGTGGAAATTAATTATCACCTGGGTGGAAAATAATTATAACCTAGGTGGAAATTAATTTTCACCCGGGTGGAAAGTACTTTTCACCCAGATGATAATACTTTTCACCCCGGTGATAATATTTCCACCCAGGTGATAATACTTTTCACCCAGGTGATAATACTTTTCACCCAGATGATAATACTTTTCACCCAGGTGATAATACTTTTCACCCAGGTGATAATACTTTTCACCCAGGTGAAAATATTATCACCCAGGTGATCAGTAAAAAAATTTAAAATAAATGTAAAAAAACCGGGAAAAGTCGTAATTGGGCCACCGTACATAACACCGTGTTTAAGCAATCCGCCTGCAAATCTAAAGAGTTTTACTGTCGGTTAATAGATCTTGATCAGGTTAATTTATTGATTTGTTGTTTGACATTTTACGCCGTAGTTAATAAAGTTTCAGTTAAACGACGGCGGTATTGTCCAACAATAATTGGCACTAGTACCATGCTAGAATTTGAAGTGTATTGTTGTAGCTGGGAAATTAACCTCCACCAATGGTGTCCTCTGGATAATGGCAGTATGCTTGCAGTATTTTGGCTGTCAGCTATGAAAGAACAATAATTTTCCAACACAGCAAACGTTGAACTGGATTGGTATAAACAGAATGTTCCATTCAAGACATAATGAGCGAGATAGACGGACCCGTTGAAGGTTAATGCGTCATGGCTCTCAGTATTCGTGTTAAACTTCATCAATCACATTTTCGCCTGCGACAGGCCTCGCTGTGGCTGTACGTGGCAGTTACAAGGCTCCAGAAATAGAAAGCCATACCTCAAAACTGCTTGTGTATTGCCCGTAATTATTCCTACTTGGCCATAATTATTCTCAAGGCTACTATTTCTGGGATGTCATTTCAATTATTGATGTGTCGTGGAATCAGTGTGGGAGAGACAGACAGAAGACCACCATTGTATGACGTCACGAGAAGCCAGAATAGTAAAGAGTGTTACTCGGACGTCATCTGTCAATTTGGCTATAGGCTATTGCATATCTCAGTCATCTCATATCTAGATTGCTCTGTGTTCTCAGAGCTTTGGGGAATTACACGAAAACGACCTATAATAGCTTCAGTGCGATGCGTTTTATTACTGTCCTATCTTGTTACATTATAAAATATAATCGATTCTTCTTCCTACGTCGATACATCGACTCTAACATGCACCCGAGCCCTCTTGTTTTAAACTTCTTGTATTTTCTTATCTGGGGCATACCTCGCACAAATATTGGCTGAAATTAGCGTACCAGAGTTTTCTTAGTCTCGTTCACTAAAGAAACTCTCACGAGAATACGATTGATCTTGCCATTGTTTGTTGCCAGTTGTGAAGCGACATTTCCTTGTACCCTTGCATGAGTTGGCTCACCCACAGTGAATGAATTAAATATAATATAGTGTAAAACTGGTGCTAGTTTTCCCTGATAATCCCTCGGATTGAAAGCTTATCTCATATTACTATGTCTGTACTTCGCGCCGTTGACCGCATTCCTTAATATCTAGCCAGTTCAAGGTAGACCGACATTCTTAAAGTAAAGTTTTTTTAACTCCAAGGCTATACAACAGTTACATAATATATTTTTTGTTCGGCGTTCTTGAACCGGTCTTTTTAAATCGATTTTATCCGTTACGTTGAAATCTCGTTTCCTTCTACTGATCAGTACCGCGTATCAAAATATTGAATTGTTTGTTTGAATGCTTGATTGATTGAGGTTTGACGCCGTATTTAACATTATTTTAATTATATCACGGCATGTCAGTACAATTGCTGTAGTAAATGATCAGCCTCGACTTCACTGGAGCCCGCGGCCATGGCTTAGCATGACTACTTACTAATCCTACTTCGATGTACGGTGCAAGGATTAGAGTCCGCGTGTCGACCATCAGGTATATGAGTGAGTCCAATGATACGGCTCCGCCAATCGCGGGAGGTGAGGGGGGGGGGAGGGGGTGTTATACGAGGTTTCTTTACGGGTTTCCATCGTAATGAACACGGAACAGTGTGAAGTGGACAAAACTTCGTCATATTAGTAAAATATCATTGGCTGCGACGTTAAACCACAATCAAAGAAACAAACAACATCGATGTCACTGGAAAATATTGCTCCACTTCAACTGTGTGGATTTTTAGGGCAGTTAAAAGCGGTATGATTAGAGCAAAATCATCTTATCTTTTCTTAACGTCTATTGAGGAATATCTATTTTCTGCCAGAGCAAACACTTCACATGTTATGGTCGTGTTCACGTGGCTTTTGATCGCACTACACCACCGTGGTGTAAGTGAATAACCCCATAACACAGTTTGAAGCACCAAGCAATCGACGCGCATTTCTCCAGTGATGTAATACCGTTGATGTGTATTTGTTTGGGGGTTAACGACGTACTTATTCTAATAAGTTCACTTATATGACGGTGCGCAAGCGCGATGGGTGAAGGAAACCACCCTCGACCATCCTAAAATATAATCAATTCCTCTTCCTTCGTCGAGACATTGATTCTTAAGATACATTTGGGCCATCTTGCCTTGCACTTCTTTTATTTGCTGGTCTGTGTCATACGTCGCCTCAAATATTGGCTGAAATAAATGCGCGATGGCCTGGCATAGCTTACGAGAGTTGTCTTAGACTCGCCTGCTATATAAACTCTCGCCAGAATACGATCGCACCATCCACGCAACTGGCAACAAACAAACATTAGACAGGAGATTTGTAGTTAAGACGGAATACTAAGGCAGCACAAACTGACCAGATGCTTTTTGCATAGAACTATGTTACGAGGGCACCAGTGCGTCAGGATTTTGTTTTGCTGATTGGGGTTAAACGTCGCACCCAGGGCACCGAAAGCACTCGCCTAACCGTCCGCCCGTCTGTCCGTCCGACGATGGTACAGAGGCGCAGCTAACTGGGTCCCTCATTGTTTATCTTCAACGTTGCCTGACGAACTCAGAGGAAATGGCTCACCAGTCAGACCTAGGGGACATTTGTGTATTTACAGAACAATACTACGCTGTTAACCAAATAGGAGACGAAGTTGCAGTTTTTGTGCTAAATTGACTGTGTTTATCTTCCAGTTTGTGACCGTTTGGTTTTTTAATAACGCCTCGTATATCCTTTACGAAATTTACAAATATTTATTTAGTGCTGTCGATAAATCTCATATTCAACATGATAAAGCCATTTTGCTCAATGCATTGTGTAATTATACCAAAGTTACTAGAAGACGCGTTTATTTTTCTAGGTTCTGAATAGGAAATGCTCCAGTGTGCCTTGACGTCGAGTATCCTGATACTATCTGTGGTCATCATACAGGGACAAATGTGCCCGCAAATTAACATATTTCTCGGAAGATTTTTTATCGGAGTAGAAATCATGACTGATGGCTGCATAGTTCTCCTATCCCCAGTCATTGTGTCTATATTAAATGATACCATCGCCTCAGTAATAAACTGTTATCACCTACGAATAAATTAACCACAGCGTTACCTATCTACCTGTGTCTGGACTCTCGAGTGCACGTAGGGCTGACCTGAAATGAAGACATATGTACCAAGGACACTTGTCGGCATGCAAATAAAAACTGTCGGGTGGTAAAAGGGTGCCACATTGTAGCCCTTGAGCTATTTGGACCGGCTAAGAGGCAACTCAGGACTCTTGATTGCACATAGGGCTGACCTAAAATGAAACATATGTACCAGAGACACTTCCCATTACGTATTTACGGTGGATATGCAAATAAAGATTGACAGGTGGTTAGAGGGTACAACATGTTGCCCTGGAGCTATTCGGAGTAGCTAAGCGGCAACACAGGACTCTTGAGTGCACAAAGTGCTAGTCTAAAATGAAAACATATGCACCAGAGACGCTCCTCAATACGTATTTACGGTCGGAATGCAAGTGAAGACTGGTGGGTGGTTAGAGGGTGCCACATGTTGCCCTGGAGCTATTTGGACCAGCTAAGAGGCAACACAAGACTCTCGAGTGCACAAAGTGCTAGCCTAAAATGAAGACATATGTACCATAGACGCTTCTCCATACGTATTCACGGTCGGAATGCAAGTGAAAACTGGTGGGTGGGTAGAGGGTGCCACGTTGCCCTGGAGATTTGGACCAGCTAAGAGGCAACACGAAGCAGATTGCAATTTTGTCGCATCATTGGTTTGCGCCCTGTGACCACCCTGTTTGGTAATAATTGTTTGGCGCTTTAGCTGAGGACAGTTTGTTTGGTTTATAGCAGTACTGTCTTTACTCGGCACTGGAGGAAGCTTTATTTTCTCACTTGATGAAAACACTTAGCATTTTATGGTTGTACTGGTGTTCATTGTTTTTGGAGTACATCACCGTCATATAAGTGAAATACCATTTAGCCAAAGCACAAAACACAAATCACTCAATCCATCAATCAATATATTGTGAGTCAGTTACTTCGATGATGGTTTCATTCGCCCTTTGACCTGGCGCGCTGTCTAAGTGAAAAGACGCGTGTAAAACCTAGCCATTTTCGACTCATTTTCAGCTTCCCAAAGATTGTAATACGCTGTGTAGCATAATTTAATTGCCATTTGTCTATTTTTCTTATATCCAATTTTATCATTTTAGAATAATTCAGAGCCGGGGTCGCTGTACAGATTGAAATGCTTGTCTCAGCATGTCAACGTTTATCATTGATGTTAAGATCTGTTCATTGAAAGAGAAACCGGTTTATGAGTCAATATAGACAAAAAGTATTTGTCGAAGCTATCTTTAGACCAACGTAACTGAAAGCCCCTGTTGTCGCATACATCAATGAACACGGCATAATTGCGTGGTATTTCCGCACTTCCTTATGCAAACACCGGTGTCGACTGAATTTGTTTTTCCTTGGTATGTTTGCTGCTACACTTAGCTCCCCTAAAGTGATTTGCGTTTGACAATAAATTTATAAATATCTGATTCAGCATTTTTTTTTCAAAGATGATATCAACGAAGTGTCAGCAACGCCCAGTACTTTTATTACTATTTTGTATTATACCCTATATACATGAAATATAAACTCGTGAATTCTAGGCTCCTCATACATAAGGTTGTTTTCCACCTGAGTAAAACAGTCCATCTGTGTGTCAATGCGATCGCGACGCATGAGTACATCGCCGTCCTATAATTGAAATACAATTTAACAAGTCATAACCACCAATGAACCAATTAAAGGAAATTGTCCAACAATTTTACCTGTTGTGTTATGTTAACCATGCCACCAATGAACCAATCAACGGAATTGTCCAAATATAACAAGTTTTACCTGTTTGGCTATGTTAACCATGCCACCAATAAATCAATCAGCAGGTGATAAGCAACATGGAACAAGTTATAGCCGGGATCTTAAGTTTCCACCAACTAATCTATTGAACCAACCTAAGGTAATAAGCAAAATAGGTCAAGGTTCCAACTGCTTGACAAGTTGATCTTTCGCCAATACAACATAGTTAAAGAAGGACAAGTTTTAGTTGTGGTATTATGTTAGCCTTACCATCGATAAGGCAATAAATCAATATCAGGTAACTGAAAAATAAGGCAGATTATAGATATTGTATTATGTTAGCCTTACCATCGATAAGGCAATAAATCAATATCAGGTAAATGAAAAATAAGGCAAATTTTAGTTGTGGTATTATGTTAGCCTTACCATCGATAAGGCAATAAATCAATATCAGGTAACTGAAAAATAAGGCAAATTTTAGTTGTGGTATTATGTTAGCCTTACCATCGATAAGGCGATAAATCAATATCAGGTAAATGAAAAATAAGGCAAATTTTAGTTGTGGTATTATGTTAGCCTTAGCATCGATAAGGCAATAAATCAATATCAGGTAAATGAAAAATAAGGCAGATTATAGTTGTAGTGCTTTGTGAACTTTTCCATCGTTTAAATCAACGAATCGGTATCAGGTAATTAGCAAAATATGACAATATTTGTCTGGGGTGCTAAGTTACCCCTTTCTTGCAAGAGCTGATGATTCTGATGACTTTGGTTACAGGCACAGCATCCCTTGAAAATACTTTTCATGTGATCTGGCGAGTCGTATGATTCCGAAAGGTTAAAGGTCAGATGTCAAGGTCGTCCGGGCAGATATACGCCGGGAACTATCGTAATCAGTACATCGTAAGACATTGTCAAGCTTCACACCGTTTGTTGTTCTATGTCAACAGCCAATTAACGCTAACGATAGTGTTGGCCTAACCTGTTTCTTGCCTCGGAACGGTGTATCACAGAAGATGATTGGTCAGAATTGACATGGTACAATTGGGTTCTAGACAGTGCTTTGGCGATCTCCTGTTGTCATTGTTTACATATCGTTCAGGACGGCGGAAGAAGAGAGCTTTATGATGCCCCGGTGCTCTTAGAGCTAAAGGGGCAACAGGACATCGGTATGTTTGTGATGAATTTGCGTAATGTCTTGTGATTCTCCTGTCTTGTCTTTGTTTCCCGTAGCACCTGTGTAGATTTCATTGACCACATTCTGAAATATAGTCGATTCTACTTTTTATTTCGAGACATTTGACTCTAAGATACATCCGGGCTAACGTTGGCGAACGTTGACCCAATATTGGCGGAAGTTAATACGCGATGGCCTTGCATAGCATGGCTGGTGTCTTAGTCTCGTCCAGTATGGAA
>JAVFBX010244779.1:0-10274 GCA_034783855.1 Mopalia kennerleyi | reverse complement strand
CTACATGTACACACTTTATTGAGGTAAATCTACATGTACACACTTTATTGAGGTAAATCTACATGTGCACACTTTATTGTGGTAAATCTACATGTGCACACTTTATTGGTGTAAATCTACATGTACACACTTTATTGGTATAAATCTACATGTACACACTTTATTGTGGCAAATCTACATGTGCACACTTTATTGGTGTAAATCTACATGTACACACTTTATTGTGGTAAATCTGCATGTACACACTTTATTGTGGTAAATCTGCATGTACATGTACACACTTCATTACAGAAATCTACTTGTACACACTTTATTGAGGTAAATCTACATGTGCACACTTAAGAAGGGTAAATCTACATATACACAATTCATTACTGAAATATATATGTACACACTTTATTGGGGTAAATCTGCATGTACACACGTTAAAAGAGTAAATCTACCTTTACACACTTTATTGGGGTTCTGTCTGATACCTGCATGTTGCCATTGCTTGGCGCCCTTCACCCAATGGGCCGTCTCTCACTAGCTATAAACCTAAACTATGACACTAAACCACAAGCTAACAAACGAACAAAAACATTTAGATCTATAGACTGTTAAAGCTGACCTAAACTTGTGACACATTGCTAAATCCACAGTCTGTTTGAGATTCAGAGAAAGGTTAGAATTATTTGGGTATTTATCGTAACTCTTAGCACATGGCCGTACCTCCCCTCCTCTCACTGGGTTAGGAGAGAAAGCAAACCCAGACAAACCACACTAACTGCATCACACATCTTCTGGGACTTTCTGTTTGTTAAGAAAACATTTCTTAGCATGATGCACTGTTTATTAAAGAAATAACTTTGTAAATGTTACACCATGTACTGATGTACACTTGTTACGCAATCAAGTCTGTGTTAGCTTACCATTATTTTGGTCATCCTAGCTTCTATCATTCTATGCTTGTTGTGACAGAATGTAAACAAACAAATTTATGTTTTCTGAGAATTGTTGATGCTTTTTAGCATAAATATTCATCTTTTGCTTTTCAGGCACAATTTCAGAGTCTTTTAAATAGCTTGCAAAATAGTGGACAAATTTCAGGCGATTTAGGGTAATAAAAATATGTACATTCAACTACTGATTACATCTGCAAGTAGCTCATTCTTGCAAGCTCTATACAGTCACAGCTCAGCGGTGTACATGTAGAAAGTATACAGCACTTCAGAGAATCTATTTTGAACACTTTTGATGTCATTACTTTAAGTTGAGATCCAAGAAAACAGCATGGGATTGGGGTTACCTTTTAGCAACATTTGACACGGTCACTCTCCTACCAAGAAATGCCAACAATTATTAAATACCGTAGGAGAGTGACTATCTGTCACTATATTGGGCAGACATTTTGCTTGAACAGAGCAGGCGTGTTACGTTTTATAATGGTACAGTCACCCTGGCTAGTATTCGTCTGTCATTTGTTACCTATTTCCTAGACAGGTAAACATTGATGTCATCACCTCACCTGACATAAGGCTGTATTTACCTGTAAAATATGTATAACAAATCCAAACTTACAATAAATTAAGAGGAGGCCAGGATTTCAGGGATGGAGGAAAAGTGCGAGTGATTGATTATTGGTCAGACAAAGTATAACAATCACCCATTAAAATTTAGTGTAATTTCCAGCTCAAATTCACAGATGGATTTTAAGATAACCAGTCAAAATATTTTCCCATTTTTCAAACCCTGGATTTTGATTGGCTCACTGGTTTATTTGATTATATGAGAATATTTATAAGTTTGTTTTACATCAAGTCTCTTAGAAATGAAACCAGGATGGTTCTTGTCATTAATTTAAATAATTAATTAATTAATTAATCCAAATGATAATAAGAAACAATTTGAGGATATCTATGGTACCTGTATATTGAGTCATGTCTTAGTCCACATTACCTGTGAATTACCTGTGACAGACTGAATAGCGTCAGCTTCTCACACCTGTCTGGGACTTGTAGTAGTTTGCTGTTTGTAATCAGATATTCATTATAACCGTATAATATAATCTTGTTGCCATTTAGTCTCACACTCCTGTATACTGTTTAATGGGCCAAATGCTTGTGGGTTATAGAAAACTATTTTTTAACCACCCAAACAAACAAAACTCCTGTTATCTTCTCTGAGCTAATGGGCAACATGGACCCGATCTGATTGCAGATTATTTGTATTGAGTCTTATGATTGTCCAGTTTTTATCATTGTTTGTTGATTTGAGGGGCCAAGGGTGGTTTCCTTCACCCATTGTGCTGGCATACAGGTAAGTTAGGTAACAAACCTGCCTACCCAGTGTATTCTGGAGTATTTTGTACATATAATTTATGTTGAATACACTAAAAGGCCATCAAAATATATGCAGAAATTAAAATCCTATGCCATGCTTTATCGCAAAAATACACATAATGGTAAAAAAAAATGCTCCTTATAATAAATTCATTAGAACCACCATTAGAAATATGAGTGAAGTAACCTAAAGTACAACATTAAATCCACATTTCAAACAAACGATCAACACCTATAAGTATGACTGTGGACATAACGCCGCAGTCAATGTAACCAAATCTGAGATGTATGTTTTTCTATATTTCGATTACATGTGGAATAATGTTGTTGTTGTTGTTGTTGTAGGTGATAATCTACTGGACAGTCGGCCAGAGATCAAAGAGAAGTATTATTTTGCCATGTACGACATGACGGTGAGAGGAAGCTGTTCGTGTTACGGCCACGCCTCAAGATGTCTGCCACTCACAGGCTTCCCAGATAGGCCCGATATGGTGAGACATTCAGAATTTCTGCTCTGCTTTTAGATTTTGTAGCAAAGGCATGGCCATTAAAAAATTTAAATTACGTACTAGTTTTTCCTTGGGGACAACCAGAATGATGGGTTGAGATGACCCATTTCTTAATTTGTTTTGACATTTATAGATTTCAATGACTTTGTTGAGTATACAGCCTCTGTTTTAATTTTTGGTTGCACCTACTAAAACAAAATTGGCCTGGACTAGGAGAAGACCTTGGGTTTTTTCTGGGCCTGGCTAGGAGCAGTTTGGAGTAGAGGAACAATTCAGTTCTGACCAGAGTAGCTCTCTAAGCATTGCAAAAAAGCAGTATGTTTTAATCTCAGTTCTATTGTCTTGAATTACCAGTGGAGAAACTTTTTTAAACTAAAAAAAACACTAAACAATTAAATTATTTGAGTACATGGTAGTCGTTGAAGTGGAATGGATTATACCATTAAAATGGTGATGAACACCAATAAATTCAACAGAGCATCGATATTTAACACTTAACATTTTCTCTGTTTTGATTGTGTTTACTGTAACACGCTGGAAGGATATGCACACTGTTGTCACATACATGTAAGTGAAACACAGAATCCCATTGCATCAAAAACACAGAATGGCCAGTTTCTCCATAAATTTTAACAAGCACTGGGTTGTTCCTTATAGTTTGAGATTTTATTTGGTGTAGTTTCAAAGATCTTTTTCTAACCCTTGCACAGAATTGTTACATATAATTTTGATCTAACCTTTCCAAATAGCCTTCATTTTTTTAATGAATCTTTTTCCTTTTTCATCAGCCTTGGCTCTGAAACTATTTGAAAAATGGCTGGATTGCCAGATATAATGTCCAGATTCAAACCAGACAAAAAATTGGACATACATGTATATATTGTGTAAAAAGTGTTCTTTTTAAGGTTAAAACATGAGCAGTTCTATTGTTTAAGGTATCTAAGAATGATAATATCATCCACAAATTCAAACTTGACATTTATAAATTGCAATTGTCTTCTAATTATGATTAAGTAGTTGTAAATAATGTATTTAGCTTAGCTAATGTGTTATATTATCAATTAAATCTGACCTGAAATTGGTGTAGCCCAAAAACACATGTACAAAATACATTTAGCTAACCCACAATTTGTATCAGCCAAAAACGAGTATAAAATACATTTAGCACAAATACTGCGACATAAATGATTTGTGTTAAAAAGAGCAAATCACCTACTTAGTGTTTATACATCAATCCCTTAATGCCCTGAGGGAAAGCTGTACAACATGATACTCACACCTGGGAAGCTTGCAAATATCCAACCTTAGTTTGAATGAAACTCTATGTCAGGAGGAGACATTTTGTTTTTGCATCGAGTGATTCTCTTGTTATTGTTTATTGTCTGTGGCATCCAGTATGGTTTCTTTCATCCATTGGCCCACGGCTGTGGCTTAGTGGTTAGCGAGCGTGCTAATTTAAATCTACTTCGATGTACATGTACCATTCACAGGAATGAGTCCGTCTGTCCACCCTGAGGTATATGAGTGAGTCACAAGATGTGGCTCCGGCAATCGCGGGGTTGGTTTTAACGATCGTTCCTCTCGGTTTTACACCATAATAGGGCAAGGAACAGTTAGAAGTGGACAATTCATTTAAGTGAAATACCCTTGAGTATGACATTAAATCCCAATCAAACAAATAAACAAACAAATCATTCATCCATTGAGCTTGCACACCGTCACATAAGTTGTTGTGTTACAACCAAAAATCAAACAAACAATCCTGGAGTGTAAGCCTGCTGTACTGGTTTAGTGGTTAGGATGTCAGCCTACGAGTCCTACGTCAGTGTAAAGTTCATGGGATCGAGTCCGTCTGTCGACCCTTAGTACATAAGTGAACCAAAAGATGGGGCTCTGGCACAATCACTCATATAGTGTTTTTCTTATACTTCCTTTCAATTTTCCAGGAGCCATTTTCACTAAATGTCGTACGACAATAAAATATTGTATGATATGTTTACGCCCATGGTAAAACATGACAAAATTTTATTTTACAATATTGTTATGTCGTACAACATTTAGTGAAAGTGGCACCAGCATATATAAGTAAGATGCAGTGTGAAATGGACGATTTGAGAGATCTTTGAATACGTCGTTGAACCACAATCAAACAAACAGGCACTACTCAAGTGTAAAACTGTAGATGTATTAAAAGTTAATTGAAGTAAGACGATGATCAATTAGGATATTTACTGTAACTGATGTTTGACTTAAAGCCCCTGATAAATGAATCAGTGGTAATGAACATGCTCTTCCTCTATACAGGTGTGTCTTTAATCTACTTAACGACCTCCTACCTGGATTTTTATATAGGCTTTGATGATTGGTAACCTGAATGAAATAACATTGGGTACAGCTTATTATAACAAACAGGTTGAAAGTGCAACAAAACTAAAGCTGTACCCTGAGAGAACACAAATAATGAATATGTAGTGCTTGTTCTCTTGATTAATAATAAAACAATTGTTAAATAGACCATACTTTTATATAATTGAAGTAAAAAAGTAATATTTAAAATATGAATTGTCCAAACAAATTGTCAATCAAATTATATGAATTGTTGAACAAAGGTGTCTGTTTTTTCATTGCATTTTGTAGTTTGAATTGAATTAAAAAAATTCTAGTTTTGAAATTAGACCCACAAGTGACGTGTATGCGAATGATCATTATGTAGCAACTGGAAATCTTAATAAAGGTCTAATTTTTTTCACTCTGATTGACAGTTCCTCTTTCTCAAACATACATTTGTGTGGATATTTTTGTGGCATGAGTCCTGTGGTTTACAAATTACTCCCTTGTCTTTATTATCACTAAAGGAGAAAACTAAACACAATTCCGTAAGGATTTTATATGATTATCAAATTTATATATAATTGGGCCTATCACTTGTCGGTCATTGTTGTAATTGGATATGGGTTTAAACTTTACACACAGCTTAAAATCAAAGTTTTATTGTATACTTGTACAACATTTAACGGTAACCTGTCATTATTAACGAGAGATTAACGACAACCTGATATTAATAACTAATCTATCAATTTTTAAGTGTATGAGATAATTTATCAGTTTAATTTAATTTACGTCTCTGTGCCAGTGTGATGTATTATTGAAAATACATGCATTGACATTTATAGATAATATATAATAAATAATGCAGCCGATATATATTAGCAACATAAGTTAATCTTATGTTTGTTTATTGAAGCCATGATAGTTATTTACATTGTAGCAGCTTACACATTAAATACCTGATGAGATTTGATGTAATTATACAAGCATCAGTTGTTTCTGCAAGAAAAAAATTGTTTATCAAATAGCTTAATTAACGTTGGTATTAACTTTGATTGATCATTTTCATTAATATGTACAGAATTTTATTAATGAGGTTATAGTAATTAGGAATTCAATTCTTGTTAAACATGATTCTTTACCTTCCAGCGAAATGTCTTTTTTTTCTTCTAAGTATTTTTCTAAATAAATATATTAAGATATGTATAATACATGCTGGCTTGTTTAGATGGGCATGTTTACATATGGAATTAGTGACAGGCTTATAGAAGTCCAAATTTTGCAAAATGGAATTTAAAAACTTAAATTGAATTAAACAGTTTTGCCTTCAAGGAAAGAAACCAATTAGGGTTTACTATAATTTTCTTTTTTGACTGAAGACGACTTTGTTTTCTACAATAAATAAATGAATCCTGTCTGGGTTTAGTTGAAAGTATTTTAGTTTATTCGTTAAACTAGGTTTGTTTTTAAACAGAAAAACAACAGCTTGAAATGGTTCGTTTCATTAATTTATATTATGAATTGATACATGTATATTGGGCACAATACCTGTGAAGAAGTTACATATCTGTATGAGCAGAAAACCAACTTAGAAAATATTTGGAGCTTTTTGACATGATAGGTGACTGTCATCTTACAATAATGTTGTTGTTGTAGCATGAGATATTTAAGGATGTCGACATGTTTTCATTCAGATATTTAAGGGTCCTTGGCCGCAGTTCAGTAGTTAGCGTCTTGGACTTTTGATCCGCCATTCTAAAATATAAGCATTCCGAGTTAAACCCCAATAAAAAAAATCCTACATCAAGACATTGACTCTAAGATACACCAGGGCCATCTTGTTTTGCACTTCTTTCATTTGCTGGTCTGTGGCATACATGTATGTCGCCCCAAATATTTCAGCGGAAGTTAATGCTCGATGGCCTGGTATAGCATACAAGAGTTTGTCTCATCCGCTATAGAAACTCTAGCAAGAATACGATTTGCTGATTCTCCTCGGATACATGCATACTGCTCACAGGTTCAAGGAGGCCTGTGGCTTAGTGGTAGCGAGTGCGCTTCCTAATCCTACTCCAATTTACCATTCGCGGGATTGAGTTGAACTGTCGACCATCAGGTATATGAGCGAGTCACATGATGTGGCTGCGGTAATCACGTTGGTGATTTTTACGAGATTTCCTCCCAGTTTTCAACCGTATTGAGGCATGGATTAACGTGAAGTGGACAATCTGTCGTCATATAAGTGAAATAACCATGAGTGTGACGTTAAACCCCAATCAAACAAACACAGGTTCAAGTTACTCAAACAGTGTTTCAGTAAAAAAATATTCTTTAGAAACTCCAAAGTTGAAAGCTTTCAGGAATGTATCATTGCTGTGTTTATTTAGCACTGTAGGATGATTAACTTCCCAACGGTATCAAAATACCCCTTAAATATAAGTGAAACACCCTTTGGCACGGTGTAAATACTGATCAATCCATCAATCATTAATATTGTTTTCTGGTATTCTATTCTGTTCTCAGGTTCATGGTAAATGTGAATGTACGCACAATACAAAGGGACTTAACTGTGAAATGTGTGAGGCTTTCTTTAACGACCTGCCCTGGAGACCAGCTCGAGGAAGACGAACAAATGCTTGTAAACGTAAGAATACTCTCTCTTCTTCATGTATAATTGTCCTTCTATGATTGATTGAAATGTACTTAATGTCAACATGTGGGTTTCAAGTTATGATGTAACAACAGCAGAGTGACATCCCTTTGTGACTAATGTTATCGATTTCTGGCAAGGGAGGGCTGTTGATGATTTTTAACATAGAAAATATATAGACAATATTGCAAATTAACAGATAAGCGTCAGCTTAGAATAGTATTTTTGAAAAGTAGCAATTTAAATGCTATATTTTTCTGAAAACCCTTGTAAACCCGTGGATTTTCACCACACACACATATATATACTTCTGAGTATTCAAGCTTTTTTTTAAAATATATACATATATATGGTACAGATTTATATTCCTCTGCATAAGAGACTTAATACAAAGGGTGTTCTGTAAATCGACCAAGGGGTCCAGCAAGACCATAAACACTAATTATTACTTGTTGGTGGGAGAAACTTTGAGGTTAAAATACACCATGGATTCTTGGAAATAGAGCGTCTATGTTCACGTCAGTCGCCGATCGGTGTACATTAGCACATAATGGAAGTTTGTCTATGGTGCCGATCGGCATACACCCGCAGCAAAAGGGTTAAGTTTTTATGATGTCTTCGATTGTGTCCTGTGATTGTCCTGTATTGTCATTGTTTGTTGTAAGGGAAGTCGAGGGTGGTTTCATTTTGTCACTGATTGGACAAGGCACGCTGTCATAAAGACCTCTGCTAAACCTGTCCATGTGGACCATAGTATTAGTCAGAAATCAAGAAGAGTGTGTCTCAAATCACCATTTTTACAGAAATAGGGTGTCTCATTTTACTCTTCCCCTATCTTTCCCATGTTAAATTTGACTGAAATGGGGTGTCTCAAATGGCTTCCTGGGTGTCTCAAAGACACCGAGACACCCCTCTGGCTAACACTATGATGTGGACACCATCAGGGTATCAGTGAAATAAGCTGAAGTGTGCCATAACCAGCATTTTGATTTTATGTACTGACTCTGTCTCTGTCTGTGGCTTAGTGGTTAGTAAGTGCGCTAACAAATCTTACTTCGATGTACTGTTCACAGGATTGAGTCTGACCATAGCAACGGTGGTTTTTATGAGGTTTCCTCCCGATTTTCCACCGTAAAAAGGCAAGGAACAGTCTGAAGTAGACAGTCTGTCATCCTATAATAGGTGGAATACCCTTGAGTATGACATTAAACGCCAATCAAACAAACAAACCAATGCCGACTCTATCTAAAAGAAGACCTACTTGTTTACTACTTTTAAAAATTATTTATCCAAACAGAAAAACATTTTACATTTTATTGTTGTTTAATGCACATAAGTCAAAATGTAGAACAGTTTTTCCATATGGTGACTTGCCGCGATTGACACATTTATGAATGGTCCATTTTGATATTCATATCCACTTCAAATCTTCGCTGGTTGTTTGGAATCTTGCAATAAATTACACTTTATCTGGTCTGGTCAATTCATTGCAATATGAGAGTAGATTTTGACCTAGATTGTGGCAGAGTGGGAAACTCATACCTGTTGACCTAATTACCTACTCTCAGGTAAAACAGAGACTATTTCTCCCTGAACTAAGTAAAGATCAACTGGTTAGAGTGAGAGAGAGCCCTCGAGTGTGGGTGGGTGTACAGAGGGTCATCTACATGTACATTGTGGGTGGCACACATGTCCGTGAACTTAAATCTCAGAAAAGTTTGGTCCTAAACAAAGGTGAAGTGGCAAGAGGTATTGTATCCGACTTTATACAGAGGAAAGACACTATAACACAAATAGATGTGGCCTGGTGTCATTATATTTCTAAAAGCAATCACACTGGCACAGGGATGTAGATCAATTAAAAACGAAAAAATCATCTTATGTTCTAGATAACTCCCAGAGACAAATTTCTTAATAAACCTTAATCTCATTATATATGTATTAACACCCCTCTGGCTATGTCCAGTTTGTTTGGAGAGTGACAATGCTGTCTTTACAGAGCACTTGAGAAACAATAACTTTCCAGCATTATCAAAACACTTTATATTTTATACATGTAGTTGTGTTGGTGCATATTTTTCTTGAAATACACCACCATCATACAATTTTATTTATTCCCCTCTGTCCCAAAGCAGTTTGTTGGGGAATAGCAATGCTGACTTTACTTATCTGTGGAGGAAGATTAACTTTCAAACATTATGAAATCACATCACATCTTGGTTTTACTAGTGTCAATTTTTGTTGTAACACTGCCGTATAATAAGTGAAATGACCTTACGCACTGTCTAAAATATCAACAAATCAATCAAGCAATCCAGAACTTAAGAGTGCATTCTGTCATACATGCTTGTTTTAAATATCCTTGCTGAGATGAGGGGCTCACAGTTGTGGCTTAGTGGTAAGCAAATGCGCTTGCTTATCCTACTTCAATGTACTGTTCACGGATTCGAGTCTGCCTGTCGACCA
>JAVFBX010244768.1:0-10274 GCA_034783855.1 Mopalia kennerleyi | reverse complement strand
TTATTGGAAGTGACGGCTTATATTGCTTCCCAAGAATTATTAACAAAATGATACATTATATAAGGACGGAGTGCAATAGAAAATGTGGAATAACCTACTAAGCTTCCAATTCTCTTCTGTAGCATTTGTACTAATAATATATACTGATATTAGGGGTTTTAACAAAACAAAGATAACAGTTTGTAGCTTTAATACTAACAGTATTGCACACATAAACATCAATATGTATTCATACAATATCACATATACATATTTCTTCACTGAGTTAATAGATACATACATAACCTTACCATGTGTCTGTCTGTGTCCACATGTACCAATGTCTATACGCACACACATATTAAGCAGAACACACGGCATGCTTCAAAGATGCCATAATTAACATACACATGGGAGATAAAACATACATATATCAACGCACAGAAAGAAAAAATCTCATATGTACAATATACATATCTTGCTTGCATGAACAGAGGACAGAAGAACATAACACGGTCAACTGAAACATCACCAAGACGACATGAACATTTTTAATCTGTTACCAGATGATCGTTGAAAATTGGTTTTACGGAGCTACATCTATTTTCAGGATAAAACCAGAAACAATATTGGCCGGAGGACAGAACCTTGTGCCACTCCAGCATATACATTTTGAAATGAGGATTGTTTACCATTCATAACAACCTGCTGTTTTCTACGTGAAAGATAAACAGTGAACCAATTAAGATGTTTACTTTACATACTGCAGATATAGAACTTACTCAAAAGCCCTTGGTGCAGAGCTCTGTCGAATGCTTTCGAAATATAAAAACATGGAATAAAGTTCCTGTCCTTTGTCCACGGGATTAACAAAGTCAAAGTACATATCATGTGTTATCGTCAAACTCTCAGGTAGAAAACTATGTTTGTAATATCGATTAGATGATCCCCAATGGAAGGCAACGTTGGGATTGGATGACTTGCGTCATCTATAGAAAATACGTTTTACTTATTAGCTTCCAATCCATTATCAAATAATGTGAACTCACACTTTATATCGGTGTTAAGACAAGCAACTTGCTACATTTCTATTTTAACAATTATTTGGCTATTTCCCCCCTCATGGTTAACCTGCTATATTAACAGTCGGTTGCACCGAGTAATCAAATATTGCCTCTCATTTAAGTCAGACTCACTAAACATAGGACTAATTCAATAATCCACTAAGTTTTAAAAATATCCCAATATCATTGACCGATGTGCATCTCGATAGAAATCAGTACTTAGTTACATATGAATGATATACACACAGTGCCGGAGTGGGGCGAACTGGCACTTACATCTCCTTCGATTATTTGATGGAGAAAATGGAAACGGAAAGAGAAGTGGATATTTTTCACACTGTGGTTGAACTGAGACAGCAGAGGGTTATGATGGTCCAGACAAAGGTGATCATTTGTTTGATTTTCCAGTCATTTTCTTTTTCCAAATCGCACAAAAAGCCGTGCAAAATTCACTTGTTTTACATCATATACACAAAAGACAGTGTCTGTTTGAATTACTCTGTTCCTAGCCCATCTTTGTATGTCGAATTAAGTGATGTTTACAACTGTGAAATATTCCAGCGATATAATGGGTATTTGAATTAAAATCTATTCGTAATCGAGTCATGGTCATGAAACGTGTACCAAGTCCTGCATGTTTTGCTTATGTTTGCCAAACGGATCAATAATCGTCTTGTAAGCATGTAATGATCAGTACCAGTGCTGAAATAAAAAACAAAAACGCCTCCATAGATCTAGATGGGGAAGTTCTTTAAATTCCGCCGTTGCTAGAAGCTCTATTTTCTTTGTAAGCCAGTTTTGACGCATTCAATAGAATTGACTCTATGCCTTCTCTGATTAGGAACAATATGGATTTATTCACAAAGTGCTTCGCGATGCCTACCTGTGTCGAGATGGCATGATCACCGGTGACCAACTTATAGCCACTGATTTGGACTCGAGCGAGTTTAACGCGAGAATCCAGACTGAATTTCAGGTAAGATCGTAAATCAATATCATGCAATGATTTGTGTGAATATAACTATTCTCATAGCCGATAAACTTATGTCACACCCGCGACCGTGGTCCAGTGGTTAACGTTCCAGGTTACTAACCCCCCTTCGATGCACTGCTTAATGGATCGAGTTACCCTGTCGATATAAGGTATATGAGGTTGTCACACGAGTTTGCTCAGATTATCGCGGAGGTGGTTTTAACGAGATTTCCTCTCAGTTTTCTACCATATTTAACAAGGACAGAGTGAGAAATGGGCAATCCGTCGTCATATTAGTGAACTACCACTGTGCACAACTTCATACCTCGATCAAATAAACATGAAACTTTCACAAACAGGTACCATTGAGTCCGGTGAAAGGACTTGTTTGATGCTGTGCCCTAAAATCCCAAACAAAGTGAAATGATAACATAACATCCCTTCCTACACGAGAAAATCCCTGTGTTCAGTATTTATTGTGTTATTTCTATTTGCAGACCCTGAACTTCTTAAGTCAAATTCTTGAATCCGAAACTACCAAAGAAGAAAAAGAAGGTAAAACTATTCTAGTTTATTTGTATTGATTTTCTTGTCCAGAATGTAAACTTCCATTTCACGAAGCAGTCGTGAAATGTTAATGCAGTCTGAACTAGACAATTTAAAATTTATGACACAACATTCGAAGCTTGGCATTCCGTTTAGTCACGTTTTATCGTGGGTTACAAAACAATTGATAGTAACTAAATCAATTGATGATAATATTAAACACAAGATGTCCTTGTAGGCAGGTGCGTGTATATGATTTTGGTTGGATACACTTGTTGAAGGTCAGCATATAATGTTTATACCTACATGTCTACAAAATCAGAGAGTAATACAGATAAATTAAGCCAAAACCGGCGTTCTGTAGTTGCAGACATGATTATTTTGTTTAATTGGTTTTAGATAAGGAAAATTCCGAAAGAGTCTGGTTGTCGATTTCTGTACCTGGCGGTAGCGATTTTATCAGAACAAAATTTCTTCCGGTGAGTTCGCACTTGTAAAGCGATTAATTTTTAAGACCGGTGATACTATAACTGAAAAATTTCAAGACTTAATATAGAGCAACGGATTTCTCAAAGGTGGCTTCGATAGGAAATAAATTAAAATTGTGTACAGGGATGTATTACAGTAAATATTTTGAAAGAAATAAAAGCAAATAAAAGCAAATGTTACAAATCTTGAGAATCAGTCTGTGTCGGGTGTTACAGAATACTACTGGTCATATATATATTAAATCACTATGACTTTATATGTAACGCTGAAAATGACAAACAAATGTAGAATAATGGCAGGAAGTTTAATACGCTACGATTATATTTTAATATCAGCTGAACAGCGAGAGTTCGCAGTTGATGGCAGTTATGGTTCCGACAGAAGATGAAGTGGCCGACTTCTGGAGATTGGTCTACGAACGAAGATGTACTTCTCTTGTCTTGTTAAATCGGCTTCATCAGGTGCGTTTTATCCTGCTTTTCCACACAATTCCCTTGTTCTTCAAAAATCCACTCACCATTCAAAAATCCACTCACCATTCCACTCACCATTCCACACCGTAAAAACATGCACAATGTGGGAGAACAATCTTTCCCTCGAGGTATTAAATGTAGTCAACAAATATTTATGAAAAGGACAGTAGTAATAATGAAAGTACAAAGGCATTTTTGTTAATGGCTGTTCCGACTCTATTTATAAAGTTAATCAATAGAATTATGTCAATTTTTCATAGGTTGACCACGCAGTACAATGGTACGAACTTTATGTTAACACAAATCTGGTATGTTTCGTGAATTTCAACGCATACTGTTCGATGACAGGTGGCTAGAAAGTTTAACATGTAAATCTCATATCGATTCGTGATTACGCCTAACATGAACGACAGAACCAGTAGATCTTCTTTAATTATATACCGAAAACACTTGATATATAAAATAGACAACATACTTTAAATACCACTTTAAATTTTTCTGACATACTCCCATTGCCCAAGTCAAACATTCACTTAATCGCTTCATGATAAGTTAAAAGAAAAAATAATGATACCGATATAGTTCAACCACTTCTAGTTTTAGACGGTAGCAGTACACTTAAAAAAAACCTAAAGATTTGCAATCGAGCCCGTCTCAGCGGCTGGCCATGCAGAATTTCTTGTCAATTTTTTTGTTCGCATTATCATCATTGTAGAATAGAGCCTCATTTTAGAATCTCAGTCAGTGGTGAATCTTATTGAGATCAATAACAAAACTCACAAAATACCAGAATGTAAAATCTTAAACGGTTATACTACTAAATTATAATATTGTTAGCGTCTATTTATTTACTTGATAATTTGTGGTTAATCTCTTAGCGACTAAATGTTATCAAATATCAAATATGCATAAAATATGGTTTATCATATACCTATGAGTCTCACCACACAGATATACAGAGGCATCGTATGTATATATCCGTATCAGATGGTTCATATACGTACGCTCTGAAAAGGGACTGCTTTCAATGTTTACATTCTATATGACAGCGTCCCCTAACGTGACAGGGGAAATCTCTCGACCTTTGGCAACAGATCAACACTTGGCAACCGGACAATATGTTCCATTTATGTATTGTTTTTTTTTATTAAAACCAATACACATTATGATTACACAAAATAAAGTCGATGGTTGATGTTTGGAATTGCACTATGTTTTCTCGAATGTCTTTCCTGTGGTGTGTAATTTTATAGAACAAAATCACGTGCTCGGCCAGCTTATCACTGGGGTTTCCCTCTGCGCAGTAATATGATTCTAATGTAAACAAACTTGCGTTATTGTTTAAATTTCATTTAAAAACTGTAGTTTTAAATACTTAAATCATATAATCATGCTTGTAGTTTTATAGGTTTTAAAAAGAGTGATCAAACTGTCCGTTTTATAACATGATTTAACAGTTAAACATTGGATTATTTTAAATCTCGGACTTAATAGTATGTAAGTAGTGCTTTGCCTCTGTCAAGCGATCGTCGCTGAAAGTTTGTCACATCTGTCCCAAAAATCGAAATTTCAAGAAACATTGAAGCTATATGATAAACAGATTATATGTTAAGTGCGTGTTGCGTGTCGTTGTATCAGATCTGGTTGTCTCAGGTCGGACTGCGTATCAATCTCGCTCTTCGAACTACAGTTCGACCTGAGACAACTCGATCTGATACATCCTCACGTATCAAGCGCTGTACATATAATCTCTATATATCACCGCTGTCCAAATCTAAATCAATAAAAAATACTTTAACAACATGTTTTGTATCATGTTAATTTTTCTCCACAACCTAATTCACCAATATACATTTTAAAGATGGATGTCTGCCTGCAAAACATTGTGGGAACTGCCCAAACAAAAGGCCTACATCACCTTTGTTGGTAACGTAAAGATAGGAAAGGGCGTTACTTTAGTGTCCATGTGTAAGTGATTCAACTAGAAAAAGGTCGTTCTGTCGCGAGCCTCTGTAGCTCAGTCGATGCGAGCACAGCCTCATCTCACCAAAGCCCCGTGGTTCGAATCACATTGGAGACAAGCAAAAGTTATTTTCTCGGCATATTAATCATAAAAACGGTATGTAAATGTTTCAGTCAGAAGAGTACTGGCCTGAAGAAGGAACCCCTTATTCAGTTGGATGTTTGACGATTTCGCTGTCTGAGGAAAACGAAATTTCACCATCATTAACAATCAGAACATTCTCTGTGGTTGATTCGCGACCGGTAAGAATACACGTAACTATATAATGTCATAACATCAAAGAATTTTTGCTGGAAAATAAAATTGTATTTTTTCACTGTTGGGGAAATTAAAAAAACTAGTTTGCGTCTTGCACCAAGATTGGAAGATTCGACCTGGAATTAACTATACCAATATCTGTCAGTGGTCCGTTTGTGACTTTGTTTGATTGGTGTTTTACGCCGTATAAACGGGTATTTCCCTTATATGATGACGGATGGTCCGCTTCACACTGTTACTTGCCGAGTTACGGTGGAAAACCGGAAGGAAGCCAAGTAAAAAACACCCCTGCGATTGCCGGAGCCACATCGTGTGTCATTCATATACTTAATGCACGACAGGCGGACTCGATTCCGTGAACAATACATCGAAGTAGGATTAGTAAGAGCACACGCTCATCAATAAGCCACGGCCGCGGGCGTCTGTTGTCTGAAACTGTAGAAGCATACAGGCACGTTTAAGCATGATTATTTCGGCAACGACACAAAAGTAATAATAATGCCAGGCATTAATAGTTAAACGCTTTCGTTGATTTTTTTTTTAATTTTCATTATTTATCCGATGTTAGATCAACAGGATTAAATCCCAATTACAGATTATTGACCAGGATTATACTGAGACGGACACGGGACACACCCTCAATAATGGGGAAATTCACGAAGATGTTATCACCATAATTTTGTGTTAACTTTTCCTAAGTAAACACATATACCTGTCCATAAAATCTGGCAGGCTTAGATCAATGCTTGAATTGATCCCGTAACCCTGAAAGCGAGGCACAAAATCACCAGAGCCCGCTGACTAAGGGTGGTTAATTATGAGCTAGGTAAGTTGTCGTTGTTCAGTACTGGGCGAAGGATTGTTTCCCAAAACTGCGAACTACTTCACAAGTCCATCGTGCCTTCGGTGAATGACGTCAGACTGTTGAGGTGTACGTGAACATCCTGAATTAAAATTATTGCGAATGAAAGTTAATTAATTATTTTCATTTAAGTAATAATTTAGACTATTAGATTGTTTTTGGCCTTTTATGTTTTATAATCCTTGACATTGGGTTTCCCACTTTGTAACCTAAACTCTAAGTCCATTTTCTGTTCTGAAGAATACCAATACAGCTCTAAATGTGAGACAATTCGCATTAATGAATTGGAACAATGATGCAAACGTCCCTGAGGAAGCAGAGGACATGGTGACCTTGAAAGAACACGTGGCTGCCTGTCAACGACATCACACATCGGGGAATATTTTGCTGCATTGTAGGTTAGTATTTGGCGTTAATTCATTTCGTTTTTGTCTTATTCCTTTTCACCGGGTAAACAAGCAAGATATGCTTTCATTAACTAACCGATGGCATGGATTACAGTTTTATTTATGTAATGAATTATATAAATTTTCGTTTGCCCATCTCATTAAAAACTATACCTCCGTCAAGTGCTCAGCTTTGACCATTAATGTTTTCAATACTCCACATTACAATCTCTCTGTTTTACACAATAACGAACAACCGATTTCATTAAAGCACTGAACATTTGCACGTTAACAGGGATGGTTGTGAGAGGTCTGGACTGTACGCTGTGTGTGATTTCTTGTTAGATAATCTTAATTCGGAAGGTTACATTAACGTGTTACTAACAGCAAGAAAACTCCGAGGCTACTCTCCGGAATTCATCCAATCAGTGGTGAGTATTCCGAAGCTAACAACAGCAACTTTTTGAATGACTTGTTTGTGTCAATGGATAGAAAATTACTAGGCTTGTGAAAGTCAACAGTTAAAAATATGTTATTGTGTTTGTGTTTACAGTTGAAAGCCTTGTGTGTTTGTATGATTGGGATTTAACGCGGTACGTAAAGTTATTTCACTCACAAGACCGCGTGCCAGCCCGATGGGTGATTGGAAGGACTGTCGACACCTGACCTTCCAAGAAAACCTAGTTGACAAGAAGCTTAAAGTGTTCAGGAACACTTGTTCAAGGACGATTATATACTCAAAATTTCTTACTAAGTAACCAAATTAAACAGATGTTTTAAAACGACAAGCATTTTGTGACATATTGAAATAGAAACGAAATGTTGTCTTGTTTCAGGAACAGTACAAGTATTGCTACAGAGTTGCCAAGGAATATTTCCAAATGTTCGACACGTACGCCAATTTCAGCTAATTGATTGCCTTTATTGTGGATTGCAGATTTTTTTTTTATATCACTAAGACTTTCGTTGTACCATGTAAAAATAACAGTAATGTTTTGGTTTGATTTTACATTGCCACCTTGTACATTTATAATCTTATCTAAACCGTATTGACATTTAAATCCTGTCGAATTCACATATAGTAGCTGTCGAGTTTTTATGAAAAGAAATTGTGTCAAACGTCGTCATGTTCCTAATTGGTGAAGAGATGAGATTGGTAATACGACGGGACAGCACTGCCGCTTAACAACAACCTATTAAGCCGATTAAACATTCTAAAATCGAATTCGTCCCGATTATTTAAAGGACTTTCATTTTTATTCAGACTTTAAAGAAAATTTTTAAACAGTTTTTCTCTAGCTAACATTCTAAACTTCAATTAAACTTAAATCCCAAAACTTTCATTGGTTGGGCGTCGGTAATATAATGCCAACTATACTTTAAATAGGTAGTACTGTACAAAAAATGCATGTTTGAGAAAGGGACGTCAGTGTTTGGGACCATTTTATCTGTGGTAAACGTTAGCGAAATGGACTTAGGGCTTATACACTGTAAGCCTCTATGAAAAGTAAAATTCTTTTTGTCCCACGCTCGAGCATGCAACAGTACTATTATTGCATGACAAGGACAGAAGTCGTGTTCTGTTTAATGCTACACGTTCAGGTTTTCGAAAAATTTTAACAAAACAATTTGACACATATAATAACAATACTAACCAGTTTCATGAATTGATAATCTTGAACTATTGCACCATGCTACCTACGCTCATGAATTAACCTTGCCTTTGACTTCGTACCGAACATAGATTTAGTATTACTAATCTGGTTGAAAGCGTTTGTTGTCGTGTTATCCATAATAATTTAATATTAGTCTGGTTTTGTTTGATATATTGTGATAATTATACTCTTGTTTTAAGTTGTTATTTTAATGTGTTTCCAAAGATGTCCATATTCAGAGTATTAACTTTTGATTGTTTTATTTTAAATATTCCATCGACTATATGTCTTGATGGCGCATTTGTCGTTTAGCGTATACGGCTGTTTCTTCATAGTGCTGTAATGTGTTTCCTAATAATGGATGAAAGCTTTAAGTTGCCCGAGGGTTCTAACAGCTAAAAGGCAACAACAAATGAGCTTTTTATGATATTTTTTAATTGTCTTGTGATTGTCCTGCATTGTCTTTGCTTGTTACCCCTGGATAAGACAGTGGTTTCTTCGCCCGTTGACTGGAACACCATTTTATGAGTGAAAATTATTTAAGTACGCCGTTAACTCAAATAAAATTAACAAATAATACAATATAATATTTTTTCCTAACAGGTATGATTAAAATTAAATATATTCCGCGTGTTTCCGTGAAACTTATACTTTACATGTATTTTTTATATGAATTGTTGAACTGTTGCTGTGCTAAACTAAAACCTTCCAAAAATATACATATTTCATTTTATTATGGTTGAAATAAAAATGAAATTAACTCCTTGAAATTTGCGTGGTTGATTTGCTTATCTTGGTGAGAACATCCTAGTAAAATGATTCGTTTGTCTTGAAACTTCCAGGGTTGTGTCTTAACTTTAGGAAACGTACCGTAATGCGACAGACACGATTTTAATTCGTTCCAAAATGAATTTTGTTTTTAAAAACGAAAGATCGAGTGAAATGGAACACAGCTTTGAATGGGTGTATCTTGTAGCTCTAGTCTACATGGGCTATGTGCACCATAACTGTTCTATAAACACACGTGTGGCCAATATCTAGGTACACATGATTATTTACAGATACCTTCTCAGCCGCTGTAGCTCAGTCCGTCAGAGAGCTGGTATTGTAAGTCAGACCCGAGTTCCAGTTCCGGTAATCAACCAATATAAACAGTTATAATAAAATAAGAAATGAACGCTACATGTTTACAACTGCTACACCACAACAGCTATAATTGATAATATAATTATTTACATTTTTAAGTAGACACCAATATTTTTATATGGGATTTTGAATTTAGTAACTTTAAAAAAAACTTCTATATCAAATTCTCAAACAAATAAATCAATTGGTCCAGATTTAATCAGTCAGAAAGTTCTTTTTGAAACTCAATTCGGTCTTCATGTTGTTTTAGTCCGCTTGTTAAATTTGTCCTTACAATTGCAAATACTTACGACGGTGATCTGGCGAGTTAAAGTTGGAACAAGTCCAGTCGGACTTTATTCCCGCCATTTCTATGTCGAGTCTTTATGCATTAATATCTTGTCTAAATATGATATGGTGAATAAACAATCAAATCAAATC
>JAVFBX010244757.1:0-10275 GCA_034783855.1 Mopalia kennerleyi | reverse complement strand
ACCAATGATAAAGAATCTACTAATTTTTGATTTAATACGTTGAAAAAATAATAAATGTTGTTTCAGTTGAAATCCTTGGGTGACCCCCCCCCCCCCCCCCCAATTAAGACGCCCACAGTAGTCCGGACCGTATCATCGCCATCATGTTAGCATAATTGGTTAGTCTGCATGGACATCAGACCTAAATGAGGCCTGCTTTAATACATTTCCACCTGTTATAAAAATTGAAATATTGTTTTTAGATCGCAGTCTAATTGTGTCGCCTAATGTCATTGCAAAGACGAACATTGCAGTGTGCTGTTTAAATGTGTAAGGTTATATAGCTATGAATGAAGAGGAATAAAATTCACCTAGTGAATAGAACTGTCATTTATATCGATCTGACAGCAGTCTGTTACCAAGCCACAATACATGTGACCGTCCATCCGCTATTTCTGTTTGAAACGTTATTCTGACCCTTTCGGATCTTTTTCTGTTTTTATTCCGTCCAATAATCCGCATTTAAGACAACAGTTGTACTACAACCGCAGCGTAATAAAACAATAGAAGGAAGTAGACCAAACCACATTGTAACAAAAGATGAAATCGGAATTTACAACCAGGAATTGCAACATACACAAATAGCGCTGGAAACTTGTCTCTAACATTTCCAGCATCCAGGCTTGCATCTCTTCCTGGTTTAGCTATTGAACTATTATTGGGTTAAGTTTATGCTGGCCGACAAAGGCTTTTTGCTTGCTGTATACATTCAGGTGGCAAATAGATGACCGTTAATCTGCTGGTGAACATCAAATAACAAATAGCATTACCTGATCTAAACCATGACCTTAAAATTGACGTATGGCCAGAAGCATGGTAAAAGCAACCAATAGATATCCCTGATGCTTTCCATAATGTGTATGTCTATTTTCGAACAATGACCAACTTTACATGAGTACATATATTTTTGATCAATTTATTTTAGCGGCATGGTGACACAGCCCGTGATGTTGTCAGTTCTCGTTTCGTGTGATGCTGTTGTAATCCATGGCCTGCTGATATCGTGCCTACCAGTGGCTGAGTTGGCTAAACTCAAATTATACACATGAACTTGAAGCTTCGGTTTTGGATGTCAAGTCGATGGTGCTGTCTCCGATTATGTTGAAATCGGGATTTGATTCCAATGAACCGTTTTTTCTCAACCCCGAAATAAAGATAGAACAAAATCGTTAAGTACCTTTGACCAGACTGTATTTTGGGCCGGCGTTTGGCTGGGTCAAATCCAATACAAATCATTGGCTTATCTACGGACACATTTAACCAAGAGACACCAAAGCATGATGATAGTCAACAAACATTCTATCGTCAGTACTGTCAAACAAGCACAACACATAGCTTTGAATAAACTTTATTAACACAGGAGATTTATCTACGGGGTACTGTGTGGAAATCAAGAAAATTTTCACGTGTAACAATGCATTAACACCAAAAATAAATCTGTTTTGTACATGCAAAAATATCAAATTCAACAGGAATCATATTTGAGTTCTAAATGGGGGACTCTTTGCAACTTGCGTTACGTAAATAAAACGTACACGTAGATAAAATATGGCTCTGCTAATAAGAGGGTCATATACGTACGCAGGCCTACATATATGGTTCTGTTTAAGACATTGTGTTATCGACAAAAACAAACTAAAGTGTCCTGCGTGCAAAGTGTGTACGAACGTCCCTAAATCACCTTCCCTGTCTAAACTAGAATGTAGCGTGATTGTAACACATTCCTGGGCCTCGCCAGATATCTCAAAGATAATCATCTAATACACATAGAAAACAATAAGGCGTTTTCCTGTGTAATGTAATAACAATGTCCATAGACATAAAATGCCACTCGAGAGAATCTGTGTGAAATATACAAAGGTCGGATCCACGAATGGATGGATGGAATATGATTTCATCTCAAAATGCTTCACGAATGGATGGATGGAATAGGACTACATCTCTGAATGTTTCAAAAGCCTGTGGTTTCAGTGGAAGTCTTTGTGTAATACGCAAATTTCGTTACCCAGAGGCCAGAACATACAAAGCTGCATTTTATTTAACATTTCGAGGCCTTATTGTATCTTATTTATGGGTATAATGGAACGGATTTACACAATTCTGCATGGATGTTTCACCGACAAGCATAGGTTGGTTGATAAACAAGAGGTAACTTCGCAATACATGAAACTGTGTACGTTATGCGCTGTTAATCATTTTCCGGTAAAATCTCTCACACGAATCAAAATGGTGTTGCTATATCTGATAAAAACAAGTGGCATGCTGATTGGGTTTTTTAAACGTTACAACGTATAGAGTGTTGCTGACGCCTATAACGAGTTGCATATAACGTTCAATTTGAACAATTAATATATTCACAAAGATTTTCATGAAGAAAAAGTTTACATTTTCAAACACACTTCAATGTGGAATTTTGAGTTAGAGAGAGAATACAGTTGACGTCACAGCACTATATCTGCATGCTACAATTTGCCGAAATTCATCGATATCGCACAATTGTCATTCGATATAATTTTTCAAGCGAAAAAATGTAAATCAGTCATCGTTAAGCTATAGTTAAAATATGTATATGAAATAGGAGCCATGAAATTACTTCAAATAGCTTATTCAATTCAAATGTAAACAATTGCCAGTGCCTCAAAACATGTTGGTTTTTGAAATGGTGTTGAGATGAAGCAGTTTCAACAAGTTTCTGTCAGATATATACATTTTGAAAGTAGGGTCGAACCTGTCAAGCTGATGGCTAGTGAACTCTAGTTCGTCCTAATCTGTGTGTATACCTGGATAACATTGCAACACATATTTCATCATCTGATTGGAGCTATATTCTCCAAGATATAACATCGAAACTAAGTTGTTTACGTCAATGGACTGTACAGGGAATAAATATATAGCACACCATGGGATCCCACCACCTTTCAGCTCCTTTTGACCATCAACACGTACCAACTATCAATTCACATAGCCACCAGCTCTCCATTCTTAGTCATGCATATTTTATTTGCCTTTTGGATAATTCCTTGAAATCGTGTATCTGACGACCATTTGGTACCATTCAATGGCAGACCTCTCACAGGATGGAGTGCTTTTTGAGGCGATGTATTATCCAAAATTCCCAAAGGGTTGTATGAATAAATTAATCAAACGGACCTTTATCGATTACTTGTGCCTGGTTGAGGTTGGCTTTAGTGAGGGACAATTTCCACCATTTCGATTGGCTGATGTTGACTGTACATAAGAAAGAGTTATCCTCTGTGTACTCTCTAATAGATGTGACATTGATGGTATTGTATGCATATTGTTTATTCTGACGACATGAGTTCCGTCCCCAGAGACGTCGCTGCAGTGCTGGTTTTAAAGCTTTTTGATATGTAAAGACTGGATCCATCACCAATTATGTCCTCTGTCATTAATTCAGGCGACAATAAAACCGTTCTAATGTACTGTCACTTCTCAACAAGCAAACGATAAATCCCAACTCCATGCAACAATTGCGCCGATGATGCGCTGAATGAGAAATCGGTCAAAAAAGATAGGAACAGAGCACAATATGGTAAGGGAAATGGCAAGTAAACAATGCATCTCAACATAATAATGTTACCAGCATGCAACTGTTAATAAAATGCGGCCATAAAGCTTTTCAAAATGCCATGATTGGTCCATAAACTGTAATACAGTATGTCTACTTCAATCTTGTAATGCATACTAAACTAATAATACTATATCTATATGGCGTGGTATAAGAAAGTTGTGAGATTTTTTAGCACGTTGGCTATCATATAATTATTGGGTTTTTACTGTCATTTAGAAACAAGCCTTAGCTCGATTTAAAGTCGAGGTTTTCGACGTTTGTTCCAAGTGGACTATCAGCACACCTGTTGTAGCCTTTATTCAGTTCTAAGCATAGATCCTTTAATACAGCCAATCCTTATTAGCCGGATTTATCAGTTCACTGCCACAAACTTCAACGCTCTGCATTGATGAAGATAACGACCAGTTTGTAAAAGTCCATTTAAAGTAGAAGTGGTTGTTGTATCAATTTGACAAGATCGCATCTGATAAAGCACAATGTACCGCGTGCTTGGAATAAGAGATTTGAAAGCCAGTCGAATGGACTTAAATCTGCGTCTTTTCACTATTAATTCGGGTTCTTCATTGATACTGTGCAAAACTTATAATAGAGTAAATCCCCTTTTATTAAGGAGTGCAAATAATTTATAATTTACAAGACACGCTTGAAACTGTTTAGAGCACCTGTGTCCTTACAACAGCATAGACACAAACACAGGCGTTGAAATAATGGAAACAATAACTACCCCAGTGGTGCCGATAAACACCAACATGCATGGCGCGCAATCTCCTGATGGCCTCTATATTTATACTTTATACTTTATCCACAAATTGACCTTTTTTGGTGGGAAGCTATTTCATATGGTATTATTTCGGGAAGCCACTTCACTAGCTGTGTTAGATGCGAGTGTGATTATACAACGCTGATGGTGATCATAATGCTGACAACAGATGCAATATCAATAAGTTGTATATTAATCTCAGATATTTTCAAATAACCAAATCATTTAATATATTATGTGTGTGCTGGATTTCATCAAGCCTGGCAATGGTTCAATAGATGCAACAAAAACACTGTTGAAGATATGTTTATCCCCCTCCCCCTCCCCTCGCTGTAAAGCAGCTGGCCAACGGTTATTTCTTAATAATGTTCTTCCTTGTGCTCACACATCAATTATGAATGTAAATCTGGGCGATCATATCTGTTACTGTGGTGAACATCTTTTTTGTAAAATATATTTCTTGTTTAATATATTATTAAGGATTATAGGTGGTTGATTCTGTTCCATTTACTGCATATCGACGCTATAGACAAACTGCAGTGTCTATTAATGGTTGGTTTCTTAGATTTGTTACATAAAAATAACCAACAGCCCATACATTTACTGCCAATTTGCAATAGAGTTGGACTTTGTTCGATTGGATGCTTTAAAACAACACAATTTCATAACTACCTCTTATTACAATCTATTTAACCCATAACACCCATTGTATGTTAGAATGCAAAATCGATTATAAATATAAGCATCTGAATAATGGACACACTTATTTAAAGGGAAGATCTTCGTGCAATTTGTAATAGCTTTGTATATGCATGAACTTTAATACAAGCACTATGGAGACGGTTTCCTTTGGTTTTCCGCACAATATATTAAACGTATTTGGATTAAATCTGTAACGTTTACATTACAGTTGAAAATGTATACACACATCAAAATTTCACTTTACTTCGTATATCATCTTAATCATGGCATTTGTACTTAAGTTCATCGACTAATTGGCGAATGGCAGCTACATCTATTGAATGTGCCTTATCGACATTAACTTGTTTCTTTATAATCATAACAAGCATACTATCTACTTTATATATCATTCACATTGAGTTAATATATACCCACTACTTTCGTTTTAAAAATAAAGAAATATGTTGACATAAAAACCACACATAACCCTAGTTAAAACTGTCGAATGGAATCCGAATTATCGTTATTTAATTAACCACAAAACTAGTCATTATTTAATACACCCCGTATACATATCCGGCCAACTGCAACGGTTTCTATGTCATCAGGTGCGTCGATTACAAAGGTGCCTGAAAGAACTTTGAGACCGATTAGACTTACAGATCTCTGCCACATCTGGACATTTGTATACAGATCGATGGCTTGATTATAAATAATCGTTTAGTGAATCTGAGGTACTTACCCTAGAGTTGTCATGGTAACGATTGTGTACCAGAAAGCAGCAGGGATGCTGGTAAACCTTGTCTTCGATACATTTTTCTCTGCATAAAACATAACAGTAGCAAAAATAATAATAGCCATTGTGAGGGAGAACAGGAGAAAGCCAAGCTCACTGGCACAGCTCTTTAAAGTGTATCCCAGGATCCGAAGTCCCTGTGAATGTCGAGAAAATTTGAAGATCCTAAAAACTCGAAATACCCTTAGCGTAACAAAGGCGCCGCTTACATCCTTATTGTCCGTGATCACCAGCCCGATGTAATAGGGGAGGATTGCAACAACGTCAATGACACTCATTACGCTGCGGACAAATTTGCATCGGTCAGGAGCTGCAAACAATCGCAACAGGTATTCAGCGGTAAAAATCATCACACACGCTGTATCTAAACAAAAGAAAGCCAATTCGTAACGTTCTCCACACGGCGGATCCGCGTTCGTCCCAGGAATTACCCCACAAGGAACAGTCTCGACGACATTGGCTATAACAGATACAGCGATAAAGAATCCAGTCACGTAATAAAACACAAGGGCAGCTGTGCTCGTATGGGGATTTTCAAAAGCACGCCACATTTTTTGTTGCAGATTTGTTGCCGCCAGGTGGTCGCCATTTTCTGACCCCTTGTCGTCCAACAATCTCTCGCTGTTTTGACTTTTTCGGTCCCTGTAATCCTCGTAGCAACAGTCCCCGATAAGGTCGGGCATAATACCAAAAAATGCCAGTTCTTCATCATAAGCACTGAGGCATTCGTGTTTTGGATAGTGTAACTTTCCAGTTCTGTAATAATTCAACACATGTCGGAAGAGTTCAGGATCTCTATCAAAAAAGTATTCCTCCGTGTCTTCGTCATAGAAAAATTCTCTTTCGTTTGAACCAAGTAACGTTTCTGGAAATTTCTCCAGGGTAGTTCGCCATGTTTCAAATCTTCTGCCGCTTACGTTTATGAGAAAGCGGTCATCCCCTCGCCTGTGTTCATGGGCAACACGGGGTTGAGGGAAAGCGGTATGGGAAACAGGTACCCAGCCGATGGCAGACGCCCGTGCAAAGGGCAGCCATGCAGCTACAGAAGCCATGGTGTTGTTGACCGGTTCCTTCAGGGTTGCCACAGGTTAGGTAAGCTGTATCCACTACACCAGACAGTACTGGCAGTGGGAACAGCCCAATATCTCAACAATACGCGACAACTTACAAAACACCTAATGGTTTACACGTTCAGTTAGACAGAATGTAAAGAAACCCTCACCTAGTGTTGACCGTTATGTCATTGTCACGGCCCCACGGGTTAACCAGCAGGACATATCCAATGTTGTAATAAAAAAATCCGTGTTATTGAATAATAGTTGGATTCGGGTATTAAACCACGGCCATATAGAGGCTAGGCAACTCTTTACAACCCGATCCGAAGGTCAATATGACGGCAACATACATAGTGTTTGGAAATCACCACAAGGCTATATTCAATTTGCAGGCCACGAAATGTGTTAATTAGATATAATACACGAATCCCATCGGAAACGTACAGCCTTGACAGATGGCTGTGGAAAAGCAGACACAGAATCTCCGATATGATGTCGTTTGATCCAAAGTCACGAGCAGAGGTCTTGTAGGCGGTAGATGGATTAATAAACCGACACGAGGTAAAGTGCGAGCTGGCGCCTCACGACCGCCTGAAATACTAGTCCAGCGATGCCGGCTAACCCCGTATAATATTCCTGACAACCTTCAGCATCGCATGCGAGCACAATCCACACAGGCCCGTAAATAAGCCGAATGACTGGTTTGATAAGGATAGCAACTACAAACGTTTGTGGTAGTAACTTTTGCTCGGGTTACTATTCAATCCATGTAGGGGCGGCAGCTGCAACAGTCTCTCGTTCTGCCGTCCTCCATTGCAGCATCTAAATTGTGAATCTCCTGGCGAAACAAGCTTCAACCAAACACGTATTGATCAGCATACGGGGTTCAGGTCCAACGCCGCCCTTGCATCTCTAAAATGTCTGTTAGGCTGCTTCAATACACAAATGTATTTGCTATTTCTCAGTATTGGTTAAACCGGCAAGCTGTTCTGTCAGCTATGGTAGACACCGGCCAATGTACTAGAAGTACCTATTTCATCACGGCTTCACCGAGGCCTGCTGCCCGCTGAATCTGCTGCCGCGGTATTGCTATTTACATAATTATCCGACCAGCGTTGACGCTCGCTACTGGTTTGTCTATACAACACATGTTGTTGGCTTCGATAGCTTTAGCTAGGTACTTACACAAATAACGGTTTCAGTAGGCAAAACCTTAGCTGTTTACCCTGATCGAGAAAAGCCCGGGGATAGAGAGTGGCCTCTGCAATATAAACCAGCGATTTCGCAGCCATTTGCCGTGAACGCCATGTCGAAGGTGCCGACTCGATTTCAAAGAGGGCTAGTCGAGTAGCAGTGATAATATAGTATAGCTTGGCTTGTCAGTCGTCATGTATAGCATTCTGTACGTTAATTTTATCGTGGAAAGCTTAGCCTGGCGTCTGTGTTACACACGCTTGACAAAAGGACTACATCCGAGAAAAAAATCAATAAGTGAGGGTATAAAATAATTACTAGTCGTCGACCTGTATACGAAATGAATGGCAGACTGGGATCAGGTACCAAGTGTATACTGGCGAACACCGGCGAGGCAAATCCCCAGACACGGTTCATTCGACTTGCTCGCCTCCCCTCTCACACTTGACTTGACGAGAGTTTTGCCTCTACGAAACAGAAAACTGTAAACACAACGAGAATTCGGCAGAACGAATTTTTAACCGCATTATACGCTGGCAGTTCCTCGCACCTTAAAAATCGTATACAATGGAATAGGTGTGATTAATATAGAGAGTTACAATGTAGAATATTACCTAACAGTCTCCAATTCAGTAACTGCCAAGAGTGTCAGTCTCGGCGTACAACCGACTAATTTTGTTATGAAGTTCATACAAGAAGGTCGATCGAAATCGAACGAGATACATAAGTATGATTTATGATAAACTTGAGGCTTCTCAACCACTGCAATTCCGTTTGTCGAAAAGTCTCAATGTCAGATCTCAGGTGTACACAGGTATATACTTATTTTCATTCTAAAAAAAGACAACATTTTACAATAAGGACAGCGCATACGGACAGATAAACGTCCTCCCACCTCTAAGTCCTGATTATGAGGCAAATGGTTTATTCGGCGTCATATTATTTTTGTTATGCAAAGAAGTTAATATGTATCCAAAGCCTCCAAGAAAACAAATATGATAAACAACGAAGACCGTTCTTTAATAACAGAAAGTGAGAAAAAGAAGGAAAGTTTTATGTTTATTTGACCGTTAGATGTTGTTTCGTAAACCAGAAATATGACATACTCTACATATTAGACAGACAGATGGGGAAAAAATCCACCCGGAAGCGAGCTCGTTAAAGCTCGATATCGTAACATGCACCTGTCTCTCTAATTTCAAACAGCGCGCTCACGTATTTATTATAAATTTTTCAAATACAAATTTTTAAAGTCTACTTAAATGTTATATTGTTAAGCACCTGTGTGTCTAGATAATGGGCGAGCTTTAAACTTGGATGACAGGTGTGAGCATTGTCAATATTACTAAGAGATAATTCAAAGGCAAAATTCCGACCATTTGAGCCCTTTATAGATTATTCATGGTAGTCGAAAGTTAAAAATTCAATTGAAAACTAGATTAAGGTTAGCGTTACTGTTGACGCTAGCGTGATAGTTTCCCATTTCTGTTGGCAACCTATGTTTTAAGCGGCCTGTCCACTCCTTTACCGTTACATTGTGATGTTTGGGGACCAGTAACAGGGGGAATCATGTAGTCTCATCTACGTGTTTTCAGCAAACTTACACAAATAGGTTAATGGATTGATTGCTTATACTTCCAAGAGGCCCCGCTTCTATCTTACTCAAGATTATTTCAGATATAGGCTATTTATAATTGATATTAACAGTACGTGTTCTAATATGACGTAGGTTGGTTTGAACTTGTTATGTAAAATTAATTATGAATAGTTATTTCCCAGTGTATTGACACATATTCCCTGGTTTATATCACACATACCTGGATAAAGGCTGAGAATAGCCGATATGGCATCACGTGTGCTACCAAACAATCCCTATACGCAACGCGGTATTATGTCTTTAACACCAATTTCAATATAATATGGTTGGCTGCCTGCAGCGTTGTTCAAGTACAGCCGTACTGACGTTAGACAGCATGTAATTGAGGAACATTGTTTTTCAGCAACACAAAACACTTCACACTTTATAATTGTGTTAATGTGGTGTTATACTGTATACTATACTGTTATACTGCTATACTAGGAGTGATATCCTTTTAAGCGCGGTCGTAAACGTCACTGAATCAAACAATTCGCATGCCTTAACTTGAATTAACATAAT
>JAVFBX010244746.1:0-10275 GCA_034783855.1 Mopalia kennerleyi | reverse complement strand
CAACTTACTTGTTTGAAATAGTTATTTTTCTTCATTATGGCTGATTTAGATGTGCTTAAAATTTTTTATAAAAATATTGCAATAGTATCGCAATAGTATCGCAATAGGCCTTTAATATCGCAATAACTATCGCAAATTCGCAATAGTAGTTGGGACTATCGCAATACTATTAGTCACCCCTAATACAAACTGACCTTGTTTTATGTTATCATGACTCAGGTAAGTTTGAAAAAGTTTGTTCTCAAAGATTGATTGTTTTGCGTTTAACACCATGCTTAAGGGTACTTCACTTTATATGACGACGTTGTATTCCAACAATAATTGACAATAGCACAAAAAACATGTGAAACATTTCCGTAATGTTGGAAAGTTAATTTTCATCCAGTGCTAAGTAAAGACAGTATTGCTACTATTAAAACAAACTGCCCTTAGCCATAGGATTGTTTTCAAAGAACACAACATTGTGCCACAGTGGCCACAGTGCTCATATAATATGCAAATTTTCCACACAGTTGATCAAGGGCTTAGGCAGACACCAGTCCACTCGTCCAAATGGGCACCCTGAAGTGAACAATTGCCTCTTTTGGACACCCTCTTTTAAGAAGCTTAAACATGCAGGAGAAAAAAAATGCTCTGCTGAAATTAAACTGAGATAATGAGGAGGTGATTGTTGCTTACATGTAAATCACTAACAGTGTAAGTATTTCAAGTCCTGCCATGGACCGCACTGACAACAAACAAAAACAAAGGCAAGAGAATCACAAGATACAATGCAAAGACGTCTGAGAGCTTCAGGGCAACAGGTAGTTCCATCCCTACCATAATGAGAAGTGTATGTTTGACTTACCTATAGGCACTATCATCCATGAGCACAGACCTGTCGATTTTATGAGGATCTGTAAATCTAGAAACCACCTCCTCTAAGCTCTCCGCCCAGGTATGCAGATTACCTGTACCAAATAGAGCTAAGCCTCCTCCACCTGGTCAACAAAAATTATCATCTATTATCAGTGTTTATAACATGTATTTTAATCATATACATGTACACTCACAATAGTTTGTTTATTACAAAGTGATGCACAGTATCTTGTGATACTTAAAGCCTAATCTCCCAACAGAGCAGACATCAGTAGGGAGTGGCCTGTGACAAGCATATGGGTGAAGGTACAATGTAACTATCCTCAATGTCCCTGGAAACAGGACGATCACAACTCAAAAGAAAGTAAAAAAAGACGCCACATTGCTGAACAGATCAGATATGTGAGGATTTACATGTACCTCATGGGCAACAATCGGCTTACCACAACTACTAAATGTGTGTCAGTGATTAAAAGATAATGACATATACATTATGGTAATATTTACACAGTCAATCATTGTCCTCCACATCATCAGGATGTTGACCAAGAACATGTCCTTGCTATGTATAATAAGTAACTCCATGCAATTTAAAGTCACAACAAACCTTGGCATCCAGTCATCTTGGAAAAAAATATTCTAATCTCAACTTTTCTGTTACTCTTAATATATAATTTCAATATAAATCTACTGGTGCTTTCATTTTGTTTAACATTTCAAGACAGAATACATACCTAATGCTGTATGTCCCTTGGTATATTTGAGGATTTCACTGTGTGTTTTGGGTATCGTGCCCTCTGGAGGATGATAACGAGTGAATGACATGAAACAGTACCACTTACACCTGTCTTTATGGGGGAATCTGGAGGAAGTCATCAGCTCCCTGCCGAAGTAAGACCATAAATCATTGCCAGACATTTTGTAAGCTTCTTCTAGTTTGAGTTTACTTTTATAAAGGTGGCACACAGGGTTACCTACTGAGTCTAGTTCTAAATGGAATGTATTGCGATCAAATCCATGTTCACGCATTTTCTCGGAGGTAAAACACTGAATCAACTGAGCTCCTAAAGTGACTCTCTTCCTGGCACTATCTGGTGAACAGTCTTCATTGTCAGGGCCTTGAAAATGGCCATTATCGTCGCAACAAACAATGTAAACGGGGCGGACAAAATAGGCTGCCTTGTGGTTTTCAAAAAGTAAGGTTATGGTGGTTTCTTCCTGTCCAAATCTTAACTTTATCTTGTTCGGACCGCGTTTCACTCTCACGAGAGCTTTGAAGCAGCCCTCGATGACAGGCCAGCTGATTTTTTTACAAGCTGCTGCTGAAAAACTGTCATTCCAAACTTCTATCTCTTCATCCCTCTGTGAGAAATTGTCAATGTCACCTATGAGTAAAGGTAAGTGACACTTGGCAACATCTCCACTATTGTAGTTATAAATGGTAATTCCCATCGTGAGACCTTCGTCATCTCATCATTTCACCCTGAAACAGAAAACACCATTTTCAATAATAAAATGATTTTCATACTGCATAAGTCTATATTACTTTAAGTTTTGCTGGACTGTGGTTTCATATAATGTGTGTAACCTGAATGGACAAATAAACTAACTAGATACATGTAATTATTATGAAACAAGACACTGTGACCAACAAGATTCGTGATGTAGTATTGTTGTCAATTAATTTTGAATATCAGTCATATGTATTATATAAGTGCTTAGTTTGTTAGGGCGTTCATGGGAAAAACAGAATTTGGGACAGTTTTAACACTGAATACTCTGGAGTCTGTGCAGTGAGGAAGAACAGACTGAGTGCTGTCTTTTATTTGCATTTGGGATTACAATATACAGGGATATGAAGCTCGGCCTTATCAAGTTATCAAGACCATAGACACCAAAGGAGTCGCCTTCTCTCAGGGGCTTAGCCAGAAATCAAAAGTACCGTGTCCAAAATTATCATGTCCTGGGTGTCCAATTTTGACAGTTTTCCTATCTCTTGCATGTTAAAGTCATATATATATATGTGAGCACTGCATCGAAGTAGGATTAGTCGTTTGACAGAAGCTTTAACCATCGCCAAGGCATGCTGCTTAAAGATACTATCATACATATAGGTTATTTTTGTTAAAGATAACTCTTAGACTCTTTGGTTTATAAATAAACTTTACAGCCAATATCAGTGTATTAATAATACTAGTTTTGTTTTCAGTTTTAATTATCTTTTTACTTAAGCTTATATCTAAAACAATTTTTTTTTACGAATGAGATTTTTAAATTTAGTTAGACAAACGAAGAAATGATTATACATTCGAGTTTGTATATCTAACTTTTTTTCTTAAATTAAAAAAAATATGTAAAAGGTTAACAGTTTTCAAAATACTAGCAACTCTGGTAATGGGAATTTGTGTTTCAATATGTGTAGAGTGATATTGTTCAGCTGTTAGATTCAGATCTACAGTGTGAATGAGATAATGGATCGACCAATTGACCTACATAGGACTATATACAGCTGCCGTCCCATTGGTTGGTTAGATTAAGGCGTCACAGATATAGGTCAGAGAAAGCGTATAAACAGAGAACGTTTTACTGGGGGCTATAATCCGAATGAGCCGAGTCGACGATGTGCTTGTTCAATAACAGATCTATGGGAAGTCCATTGCTAGTCGCTATACGACATGGAGATACTATTACTGCCAAGGCAATTATCACAAATGGACAATTTGTAGAGTTAGATGAACAGGGAATAAATAAAGATGGATCTCCATTGTTTATGGCATGTCGTAAAGGCATGCTGGAGGTTGTGCATCTGTTAATATTGCACGGTGCTTCTTTGGAGAGTGTGACGTCATACGGAGCAGCCCCGCTACATGCGGCAGTAGACCATAATCAACTGGAAACCACCAGGTAAGCTCTACAGATAATTCATTACAGTACAATATATATAGGTCTTGTTAGTTGAAGTATTCCTATTAGCTATCCATCACATACGGCCATTTCCTGATTTTGGATTACATATATAAATAACCATTTTTAGGAATGTTTGCATTTTTAGTAATCGGGAATTTTATATTATAAAGAATATGACGTTCTAACATAGTGACATGTCTTTTTAAAAACGGTATTAGAAATTCAATTTAAAAATGCTCATCACGGATCATCATGTAGGCTACGGAAGAGTATATCGCCTAGCTTTTTTTTCTCACAAAGCAGAACTCGATCTTCACGTAGGCCCCTACGGTTTTCCGTGTGCATCTTTACCGTTGTATATATATGCACCCTTGTCATATAAGTACAATGCAGGTGTATTCAATCAACCACTATAGGCCTATGGGCTTAATTTAAATCGCTATAGCTGTATCGCAATTTACTCGCAGAAATTACATACATGTATTGTATGGGCTTTAAAATAAGGTATAAATAAGAGGATTGCTGCGTTTAAACATTACCAATTCTATTATTGAAAGTAAAATCTTGATTCTCGGGTTAATTTTGTTAAATTGAGAAGAAATCAATGCCGTGTAATTGTAGTCTGTATATTAATATATATTTATGCTGTTATTGTGTCCATGAGCATTAGTTGGCAGTTCTATGTCTAAGCTGATCAATACGTCAACTTCTAAAAAAAAAAAACAGTGTGGCAAATACAATTTACAAATTCTAAAGAAATAAATAAAACCCAAAAATAAATTAACCAACAAGAAAGAAAATACATTAAGCAAAAAATATTTTAAAAGCTACGAAGCAGAGAAAATCGTATAAGTGTTAAAACATACCGTATTCGTATTTATATTAAATGGGATCGATTGATTTCAACGAAATTATTAAGTTTTTGGTTTGTTTGGTCAAATGGTTCATATTTTTTTATTAACCATGTTTATTTTCATTGGCAGGTTACTGTTACAATACGGCGCCGATGTGAACGCTCTTACAAAGCGAGGCGATAGCCCATGTCATTACGCTGCATACCGTGGATATGTTTCAATAGTGCAGGCCCTCGTGGAGGCTGGTGCTGACGTCACGGCCATTAACAACAAATCACAGAGCCCCATTCATTTGGCTACATCTCGAGAGCACGTGACGATAGCGAAATACCTTCAGGCAGTGGCAGATTTAGGTATGTCATATATTATCTACTGTATTTACCGTACGATTTTTATTCGTATATCGCAAAATTAGCACATTTTTTTGGTTCTGTTTATTAATGATGATTCCATATTTTTTTCAATTCGTTTAAAGGGTTTAAACTTCATTTGTTAAAAAATAAAACTGATTTCATTAAAAAAATATATTTATATATATGTTTGAAACCAAGCCTTTATTTATTCTAACCGTTTCTCCGTATGATTTTAATTGTTTACAGTTAGAAAGAAACCACATTCAAAATCGTCACGTCAATCACTTTACCAAAGATGTAACCCCAAGCTGTGGTTAGAGGACACGGATTCTATACACTGCGAGAGTAGTAGCGGAACTCCAGCGGACTCCACCAACACGGACAGTCATTCCGGGTCATATAGCTGTGTGTGTCGGCGCGAGTCGAACTCTCATGTAACGTCATGTCCACGTGACACGTCCTGTGCATGTGAGCCGACGTGCAATCGGGATGCTTCTTCAGTAACTTCAGTTCATAACATCCGGGGTGGCCAGCTAACACAAATTATCAAAGAAAAACAATATGCTAAGAATGTCAACTGGAGAAATCTGTGACTTTCATTAATAATGGATTTTAATTTTATCTGTGATGACATATAGTATTATACTTAGTGAAATGTATAATGAAAGAATGTTTGATTGTGCTGTATTGTATAGACCTGACTGCTGTGGGAGGCTGTGTGTTATACACAGAGAATATAGTTGTGTCTATAGGCGCTCCTCAGACGAAAAGACACAAGCATACAACCATAATACCTTCAGGGTTATGTTGTGAGAATCTCACATTTATTACAAGCGATTTTAAGGTTCTTCTATGTGATTCATGTGGGTATTTAATGTGAAATTGTCACGCTTGTCCGCTGTGATTGGTATGGGTATTTAATGTGAAAACTCTCATCGGCAGTGATTGGTATGGGTATTTAATATGAAAACTGTAATCGGCTGTGATTGGTATGGGTATTTAATGTGAAAACTCTCATCGGCTGTGATTGGTATGGGTATTTAATATGAAAACTGTAATCGGCTGTGATTGGTATGGGTATTTATTGTGAAAACTCTCATCGGCTGCGATTCGTGTGGGTATTTAATGTGAAAATGTCACGCTAATCGGCTGTGATTGGTATGGGTATTTAATGTGAAAATGTCACGCTAATCGGCTGTGATTGGTATGGGTATTTAATGTGAAAACTCTCATCGGCTGTGATTGGTATGGGTATTTAATTAGAAAATGTCACGCTTATCGGCTGCGATTGGTGAGGGTTATTCGAAATTATTTTATATGAAACCCTTATCGGTTACGATTGATGTGGGTATTCATATGAAACGTCTTATCGGTTACGATTGATGTGGGTATTCATATGAAACGTCTCATCGGTTACGATTGATGTAGGTATTGATATGAACCGTCTCATCGGTTAGAACTGGTGTGAGTATTTTATGTGCAAGCTGTCATTATTTAGTTGTGTTCAGGGAAACTATATAGGAAACTAATTGTACACTAAGAATGAGGCCAATGGATCCGATTTCCCGAGAAACACTTCCTGGATTGTAACCAGCCAAAAACCGAACAACTTTGTATCTTTGTCCCCACAAGACAGTATAAGACTAAATCAGGAAAAGTTTATATAGGATAACATATATCTTACCTTGCTGCATTCTTTTCATAATTTCGGAAAATCCACTGGACTTATCATCCGAGTGGCCTAGTCAAGCTTTTTGGGGTTTGCGTACACACGGTGCCTTCATTTTTTTTAATGGAATTAATAGTTTCTATTAAAGAAAGAACTATGTAGAGAGTTTGATAAGATGTTATGTATTGTGCATTGAGATGACATATATATTAGTCTGAAAATTCTAATCCTCATATTGTAATCATATTGGTAAAAACCAAACTTCAGAATTCGGTAGAATGAATAGATGAGCTAAGCTTTTGTTTGTTGGACGCATGTATTGTTAACACTGAAATTTAGTTTTTTGAAGGATAATCTGATGCCGTTCTTATTTGTGTGAGCTTAGCTTATAGCTGTCACTAAGTCTTTGGTAGGTCTATATAGCCTATATAATGATTAAATGTCACTTTCCGGTCCGTTTTCTTATTTTTAGGTCTTATTCCAACTATATTGAATATTTAATCAATCTTTGACATATTCGTCCTTCCCCCCGTGCAATTGGCCACATCTCATGAACCTGGCGTTAAATTAGTTATACAATTCATTTTAGGTTTAATTATTTATATGATGAGCAAATGTCATGACTTTGTCTATACAGGTATTGCTGGAATCATTTAATTCGCTCAAAATTGTTGATGAATTAATTTTATTGTTTTATTATGTTTTATAATATATTGTCTCACCATTGTCTTTCAATATGGAATGATCCAACTTGGTTGGAAAATAAATTAAAACTGCTTTACAATCTATGTGGTTGCATATTCGTGTGTTCTTCTCTAAGCAAAAGGGGGTTTGAGCTATCAGAAATTTCAATTTAAATATCGTTGTCCGTTCATCGTATTTTAAAGACATGCTATCATGATTGACCTTTCAGAAATATTTGTTAAACAATAACCACCCACCGGCCGCGCCATCATATGGGGTGTGGTAGAGTGCGACTGCCGATATTCAGGGATCAGACATGATTTGTTCTCTTATTAGTCCCATAATGCTGCAGGGGACCTACATTTCTGGCTGCCATTCGGTAAAATAATACAGTTCAAGTCTATAATCGGTTGATTGACTGATTGGTGTTGAACACTGTGAATTATGGTGTTTCACTTATATGGTGAATACTTAATTGACGGGTCCTAATTGGTGTTGAACACTGTGACTTATGGTGTTTCACTTATATGGTGAATACTTAATTGACGGGTCCTAATTTGTGTTGAACACTGTGAATTATGGTGTTTCACTTATATGGTGAATACTTAATTGACGGGTCCTAACTGGTGTTGAACACTGTGAATTATGGTGTTTCACTTTTATGGTGAATACTTAATTGATGGGTCCTGTGTTTCACTTATATTGTGAAAAGTTAATGGACGGTTCCTGACGAATGTTAAAAATGTACAGAAAATTCCCAGACATCGTTATATCACTATAGGGCACATGATCGTTAATATTCTTGTTTTGTAGGTTAATTATTCATTTATTTGATAAACTGCACTGCTTTTATACACAGTTCAAACACGACACCTATTTGCTTTTAAAGTCACAATGCAGGGGACAAATGGAATTGAAATTGTTTGTCATATATACAAAGAGATTACATAGAAAATGTTGAATAGTGCTGTAAACAGTTACCAGCCAGGAAGTCAACAGTAGCCTATCTATATTGATAGCCTATTTGTAAAATGATACACGTTTTGTGAGAAAACACGTTCATGTTAAGCATGCAGGTAACGACTGAGACTTGTGAGCGATTCGAACCAGTCACCGCCAGTGATGCCTCTCTCTGTCTCCAATGACTACATGTCTTACTTTATTTTAAAGTTTGGAAGTCATATCTAGTTTGGCCGCATGTTGCTGTACGTCGAGATCCTTCCGATAAACATTCATGACATTCAAGTTTTCAACTAAACATTCACCGCCGTACACATAACATTCGCTCGATTATCACATTGAACACTAAGCAAATAAATAAACTGCACCTTGTTAGGAAATGGTTAAGAATTTGTTATTCGGGGAAAAGTTGTGTGGTAAAGAAGAAACGTCGATGTGATCAGTATTTGGGCGCCTTTGCTGTTAGTTTATAAGTGACACTAGCAGCAATGGAACCAAATTCATTGGTTCTTACAAGTAGCGCTTGGCATCGGAGTTAGTTGATTAGATGTGATTAGATTTTACATCCAAATCGTTATTTTCTGCTGTTTGGTGCCCAAATATGTACTACTATACTGTAGTAGCAAACTCCTCTCAACATATGTGATGAATTAGGCGTCAAGGTATAAATACATCGCAGCATGCAACATTCTGTTTGTCAAGTTTTTGTTCGTACATTGTTTTTCTTCTTTACTTACGAGAGGAAGGAACTGGTAAAACCGCACTAGCGACAAAATGGTGCCGAGGAGAGCCAAAAGTCAACCAGGCCCATGAACCAGGCCCATGAAGCTTTGAAAGTAAAAAAAGTGAGAAGCATGTCTGAGCTTTTTTTAGCAATGTAGTTAAGTCCGTTCTACAATAAAAACGGCGAGTGGCCTGGGGATGTTAAAGCCCGCGCAGCTTCTGAAAATAAGTACAGCGCCTGGAAGCAAAACGGCCGATTTTAAGCAATGAAATTCTGTCGTATAAACAGAACCATTTGTAATGAGCTTATCTATTGTACAATTTTATCAAAATCAGAATGATACATCCCGTATAAAAGGCATAAAAACCCTCTGAAGTCTTCTTCTTCGTAAAAGTTTGTTAGAAATGTTTCCATATGGGTTTTCTTGTTAGGTATCGATTTATTTTGCATTGTACCTTGGTTTGAAGTACACGGGTGTTTTAAAACTGACATACTACTAACATTTTGTAACCATCAAATACCATTTAGCTTTTCAACGCACACAGTAAGTTTGGGATAAATCCGCGCCACCATGCTGTTCCTAGGAAGTCACGTGATAGAGCTCTACTCTTTGCTAAAGTTACGGAAAAATCCAGCAGTTTAAAAAAGACGTAATGTGGGTTAAAAATTTGTTGGTAACTCTTAAAAGAAATTGCATTGAGCTGTAGCTGTTTGCCACCACACATGGTCTGAGCGTATTTAAACAGTTGTAAGTTGTTGGACGACGACCACATGATTTACCGAATATTACCGCGAATATTACCGTGAATATTACCGCGAATATTACCCCGAATATTACCGCGATATTACCACGAATATTACCGAATATGACCGAATATTACTACACAACATGACCAAGCGCTTTTATAGCACGTATATGTAACATGACCATTTTTCTGATTATGCTGCAAATGTGATCTGCATGCAATGTACCAGTCACTTATATGAACCTTAACATTCATTTATTAATTAAAATTGTATTGACAATAAACTTTGCACACAGACTTCATTAAATACTGAACACTGTTTGCGAAATATTCACAAAAACTATCTAGAAAATAAAGCCACAAAAACTTCAAGTGTATACGTTCTTTGCGAGTTCTTAAAATAGATAAAGAACTAAACAAATAAATAAATAATATATAAATTAATAAATGAATGAATGAATGAATAAATGAATGAATGAATGAATGAATGAATGAATGAATGAATGAATGAATGAATGAA